>PVJA010004605.1:0-84913 GCA_004027025.1 Myocastor coypus
TAGAAAACTATATTTGAATTAAAGCCTTGAGTTTGATTTTTAATATTTGTGGCTTACTTAAAGCTTATAATTAGAAAGTTTGTGTAGAAAGCAAACAGTAACAGTGCCGGTGAGATGGTTCAGCGGTCTAAGATGCCTGCTTAGGAAAGCTTAGGCAACCATAGGGACAACAGTTCAACCCCCAGCACCTGCTGTGCCAGCCCCACCCCAGGGCAGGCTGAGCTGGACATAATAAAAAAGAAGGAAAGACAGAAAGAAAGAAAGAAAGAAAGAAAGAAAGAAAGAAAGAAAGAAAGAAAATAGTAACATTGAGTTCAAAGTTTTGTTGTTCAAACTTAGGACAATAAAGATTCATTAACTCATACATTAATTAATTCAATTATATTATGTGCTAAGACATAAAATTTATTTTTAAAGTTTTAAAATTATTTTTTACTTTTGGGATTTCAGTTTAGGACGTAAAATTTGAAGGATTTTTTTTTTTTTCCTGGCTCAGGCTGCCTTAAGGGCCAACCAGGTAAGCAGGTAAGGCTTTGGAGCTGGGGATCGGACCTTGGTTCCCAGTGACCCACTGCATTTGCCTGAGCAGGCATTTAAACCTCTAAGCTAAGCCACAGGCCCCCTAGGACATAAAATTTGAAAAGAGCTTTTTTTCTACATTACATGATTTCTCCATTCCATTATCAAAGTTTGTAAATTCCTTTGAGAAACAGAGTGCAATAGGATAAATCTGTCAATCAAATCAAGTTAGTCAGCAAGTACTGGCATGTAAATATATTCATTTCTCATAAGCATATGCCTGATGCATTGGATGAATATTTAGTGCAGTTAACAACAATACCCTAAGACTTTTTCTTAAGTTGTATTAAACCAAGAATGATCACAAAATTATGAGCTCAAATTTAGATGTCTAGCTCATTTATGACCCTAATTTTGAAAGTGAAACCCCCAAATCGTATATTCTCACCAAATTATAATACACTTTAAGGAAATACTTGATGGTTAGAGTGTACCTGCTCAGTCAGTGTATATTGTATGGTCCTTTTACACAGATAGACGTGCTAGCTCTAATGTCCTGGTGGAAGTCCATTTTCTAGGTAGTTTAATTTCAAACTCACTTTCCTTCTAAGATTCATTTGGCCCCATGCCAGTAACCCTTATCAAATGTGACTTAGTTTATCTTTGTCAAAAAGTGGAAATAACACCCATTCTTCTTCCCTTCCTACCCACTTACGATTTGATGTCTAACCCTCAGTACTTTCAGTCCCTAATACTTTAATTTTTTTAGCATTTTAATTAATTTATTTTTTTTTCTTGTTTCAGAACTTTTGTTTGTTTATTTATTTATTATTTTTATGACTGGCTCAGCCTGCCCTGAGGGCAGGGCTGGCACAGCATGTGGTGCCGGGGATCGAACTGCGGTCCCTGCAGCCACCCAAGCTTTCCTAAGCAGGCGCTTTAGACCACTAAGCCATCCTGCCGGGCCCCCCTAATGCTTTTGATAATTAAAACAGGAAAGGTTCATAGGACAGAGTTAGGAAGACTCTGCTGCTGGGGGCGCAGGGGATGCAACTAAACCTAAATGGAGAATGGAGAGGCCTGGCATGAAGCAAAAGAAAGTCAGGAAGACAGAGCCAGAAAAAGCTTCGGTACAAGGCCAGAATGAGCTTGGTTTTTATTTCTGCAATGCTAGGGAATTTGCGATTCTAGGCAAGCGCTCCTAGCATGAGCTTAATGGAAGGAAGGATTTGCAATTTAGGGACACAAAGGGAAATGGGAAAGAAAAGGAATGTTTATATTTTATACATATTTTCATTTCACAGTAAGTTTCTGAGTTAAGCAAACACACTTTCCATGCTGAGGGCCTCAGTGAAAAATGCTGAGTCTATAACCACATGGAGAGTGAGAATTGGACATCATTAACATATACAGGATAGCTACTGTGATTTGATTCAGAGAGTGTTAACTTTTTCACATATCATGGGAGGAACATAGCTCAGTCACACGGCACCTGCCTGGCAAGCACAAGGTCATGAGTTCAATTCTCAGTGTCAAAAAAAAAAAAAAAAAAAAAAATTCCCAAAAGAGGAAAAACAACCTGGAACTTTTTCACATATCTCTCAGGTTAACTAGAGATTATGGAAAACAAAACCAAAAAAAAAGAACATTAGTTTCTTTGACATAAGCGGTGTTACAGGTAGCTCTTTTAAAGAATTTCTCTTTGGAGGCTGAAGCCCAAGTGGAGTTCTTTCTGTGCAATGCCTGGTGTTTGCATTTGGGCTCTGAACAAGACAGCTGTGTGCATGAGAAATCAGGGTCACTCTGCTCAAAACACACAATTTAAGGTTGACTGGAGATAGCTCAGTAGAAGCACAAGGTCCTGAGTTCAGTCCCCAGGACCACCAAACAGAAAGAAAGAAAAAAATGAAGATGGGGGGAGATGCTTCCAAGCCAGGAATGGAGTAGAGAGAATTCTGGTCTGAAGGGACTACTGGTAACACTAAACAAAGAATCTGGAATCTTGCACAGTTATCTAAACAAAACAATTTTCATCATAGTGTAGGAAAACTACAAGGTGACTTTCTGTTTGTCACTAACCCTTTAAAGATATAAGTTAGAGATATAAGGGCTCCTTGATAAGAGTATTTGCCTAGCACACTTGAAAAATCTTAACTGCTCCAAAGTTAGCCTGGCACACCAGAAGGATTTCCTGCCTGTGCTGCGGAGATGGCTGGACTTAGTGCCATCTGCGCCCATTTCCAAATCCTAGGGCACTGGGCAGGGAGAGTGGATCACAGCTTATTAACGTCTCTTGCTGGGATCCTGGTGTCTTTTGCCAACAGGCTGTAAAGCTGTATGTGAGCTCCTGGGGCTGAATACCAAACGCGGTCATTTCCTATGGGATTGTCATTGTGTGGCTGTGTGCTCCGGCCCTTGTGTAGTGGGCAGCACTCAAGCAGATGCAGGTGATGTAAAGAAAGGAAGGAAAGCGAAGAGCCATCACTCCAAAAGGATCTTTTCAAAGTAAGAAAAGTATTGTAAGGAATCTCTTTCTGAGTCAGAATTCAAGGAAAGTCTGACGTGTTTATTAAGGCTGTTGGCTCAGTGTCCTGTGACCAGAAATCGCAACCAAACACTACATAGTTCTAGAGGGTTTTTTCCCCCCTGTATTTAGGATAGGGTCTACAGGGTCTCACTATGTAGATCAGACTCATAGCAATTCTCCTGTTTTTGGCCTCCCAAGCGCTGGGATTACAGGTGCCCACCACCACACCCAGTCTTCTAGTTTTAGAAGCAGAATTAAATCCACAGACATTTCTAGGCACCTTCTGTATGTCAGAAAATGCACTGAGTTACTGACATAATGATGCATGGGACAGCATGCCTTTCTCAAGATCTAGGAGATCTAAATACAAGTATTCTGCAGGAGAACAGGGCAAAATGCTTACCTCTAGGCTGTACAATTGCAGTAATAATAATAATAATAGTAATAGTAATAATTGTTCCATACCTTTTTAGAAAGGGATGGTGCAACTGAGTAGCTTGGGACCTCTGATGGTAGGAAGGGGATGGGGTGGTCAGGAAAGTGGGTACTCATTCAGCCCTTCACACTGTTCTTGCCAGGAATGGAAATTTGAATTTACCCTTAGGAGTAGATTCTCTGTCGTTGCTCATCTGATGATGCTACAGCCAAGACGAGCCTGCTCTGTGGTAAAGCCGATAAAGGGCCTCTCTGGCCCTTCCTCCCTCTTTGTTAACCCGTCCCACTTACAAGGGCTCTCCTTGCTATCTGCTGCCCACCCTCTCGGTCTCTTCTGACTCTCTGATGTCCACTGAGGGCATTTCTATCAGCCTCTGACTAGGTATTATTCCTCCTGACCAGTTTCCTCTTGTTCTGAATCTACAGGTTCAACTTGGGTGCTTAGCTCTAGATTTATGTAGTCTTCCTATACTTTTTCCAAGCAGGCTCTTCTTAAATGTACCCTTCAGGTTGTTTGCCACATAGCAACTAAGATGGTGCTTAATACATTCTGGAGTGCTTTCATTAATCTAGGGATCAAAAATACAAAAAAATTCAAAAGAAATTTTTTAAAAAACTATTGCACATTGAATCCAGGGGCTCATTTGTGCTAAGCAAACTCTCTACCAAAGAGCTGGCCCTTTTCAAAAAATTATTTTGAGGAAGAATCTTGCTAAGATGCCTAGGCTATCCTCAAACTTGAGATCTTCCTGTCTCCATTTCCTGAGTAGCTAGGATTACAGGCCTGGCTCCAAGATTATGAACATGCTTGTGTGACTCTGTATAGTTGACTCTTGCTTGTTTCTCTGGCCTCCTGTTACTCTGTCCTGACTGTCTTTTATTTTATAGGGCCTGGTTCCTTCCTCACTCAGAGCCTTGAAGACCCCATTCCCCTTATCTGGAATGATCCCACCCTCAGTCAGGGCTCCACTGAGACATTGTTGTCTTGGGGGGCTCTCCACGGCCCCTGAGAGTTCTGTGAACATTTGCTGTAGCTTAAACATTACTAATATAAAAATCTGAAAGCAGAAATGCTCCAAAATTCTGATATTTTTTGAATGCTAACATAGTTCTACAAGTGGAAAATTCCACATCTGACCTCATGTGCTGGGTACAAGTCAAAACTTGGGCACATTATAAATAGTGTGTAAAATTACTTCAAGCTGTGAGTAAAAGGTACATGTGAAACACTCATGTGTCTCATGTTTAGGTTTGGGTCCTTTCCTCAGGAAGTCTCAGGAATATGCAAATATTCCAAGACCTGAAAAATCAGAAACCACCAGCCAGACATGGTGGTGCATGCTTGTAATCCTGGTCATTGGGAGCTGAGGCAGGAGAATTGCTGCAAGTTCAAATTCTGCCTGTGCTACAAAGTGAGCTTAAGGACAGCCTGAACTGCGTAGTGTGACTTTGTCTCAACAAGGAAAAAAAGAAAAGAAAAAAGAAAGAAACCCCAAACACTTCTGGCCTGAGCCTTTCAGATAAGGTATACTCAATATGTATTTTGCACTTTATATCCTTTTTATTTATTTATTTATTTTTCTTGTTTCAGAACCTTTGTTTATTCACTCATTTTTATGGCTGGCTCAGCCCGCCCCGAGGGCAGGGCTGGCGCAGCATGTGGTGCCGGGATCGAACTGCCGGGGATCGAACTGCGGTCCCTGAAGCTGCCCCAGCTTTCCCAAGCAGGCTCTTTAGACCACTGAGCCATCCCACCGGGCCCCCTGCACTTGATATCCTTATAGCATTTATGAGATATAAAAATGACTATAAGATTGTTTAGTGTCCCCCTAAAACTGTACTGATTACAGATCATACCCCTTGTGCCTAGCATCAAGCCAGACGATGGGCAGACTTCAGTGCATGATTATAAGTGAGCTCGTCACAGGAGTATTAGAAACTAAATTTCCTATCAAGATACAAACATTTGCTTTCCCTGACAGGCTGTGTCTCTAGTCTTTTTTAGTCTAGTGGAGTGGGGCCAGGAATGTAGATGAATGAATGAACCATTTCTGCTCTCTGCCAGTTCCTATGATAGTGTCACCTGAGGCAGAGACTTGTTGCTTCCCCATCTAGGACACAGGCTGAGAGAGAGATGACCATAGGGGGAGTCCAGTGGACATTTTCATGCCTTTAGAACTATTACTTGTTGTTTTAACATTTTTTCCTTCCTCCTTCTGTGATTTCCTTCTGTCCCCTCCAAGCTTCCATCTGACTTTGCGAGTCTCACAGACTGGTCCTGGCATTGTGGTGAGTGGTTGGTAGGGGAATGATAAGTGGCAGCCTGAAGCAGAGGGACTGTAGAAACTGGTATAGGGTGTAGGGCTGGCGGAGGGGACAGGTGCCTGCAGAAGAATGTGTAGAGATGCCGGTGTTCACCCTGAATGTGCATGGAGATTTTGGAAGAGAAAGCTGGACAGTGGCTGGATCTTCTGAAGTGATGCAGTGTGCCAGTTGTCAACATATTGTCCCTCAGCCCCAATGTCACCCTTAACCTTTGCTTTAGTTACTTTTTACTCATTGCTAGAACCAATACCGGACACTCAAAATGAAGGAAGGAAAGGTTTATTTAGCTCACAGTTATTGGAGGTTTCAGTCCATACTCAGCTGGATCCAAGGCAAAGAGGGACAATGCAGAGGCCAGCAGTTCATGGCGATGGAACAGCAACACAAATGGTGACAGAAGCAGCCAACCAATCAGGGCAGCAGAGCAACAGCGTGAGTCTGTCTCTCTGTCTCTCTTTACATTACATCAGGCTCTCTGCCTTAGCCTATCTGCCTCAGGCCACACCTATAATTCCCAGCATTACTCAGATTGCATAATCTCATCAGTACTAAAACACATAATCCCAGTGGATCATGGATCAAGTCTCAAATTCTAGAAATCCTCGCCTCATGATTGCATGAGGCTTTGGGGGTACAACTAGACATAAACCATAACAACCTTCTCTGTAAAAGTTGATCTGGGCCCTATGACAATTTGCCTTTGTCTGCAGGTTTGGTGTTTTGTTAGTTGGCAGGCTGAGATCTATACATGCAGGAGGACTGGTTGGCCTATGGTGCCTGGACCCTGGCTCGGCAGCCTCCTTCAGGTGGGCAGCCTTGCCAGGAACACTCCCCCTGGAATGCTGCCCTCGGGACTTTGGTGGTAAAGTGCTTCCAGGGGGCATCTTCATGAGAATAGCTCCCTCCATACTCTAAAAAAGTAGCTGTCCAGCAAGTTCCAGGGGAGGTTTAAGAGAGCTTTACTTTTTGGGTTTTTTTGTGCTGAGGACCGAACCCAGGGCTTCCAGCTTGCAAGGCAAGCCAAAACCTCAGCCCTTATCAGCAAGTTCTAAAGTGTAAATTTTCAGTAAGTTCCAATGTTATGAGCCAGAGTGATCCCTCTGCTATTTAGATAACTGTGCCTTCCCTAGGGGGAATCTGACCTCACTACCAGAGGAAGGGGAAAACTCCTTATGGAGAACTTTGTCTCTGCTCTAGGCATGTAGCTGCTGAAATCCTACCTGCTATTCCTATGTACTTTTGCTTTTGCTTACTTCTTTTCTACCCCTCCTTACTACAAGTCCTATTCTAGTTTATAATTTTATTAAACTTCCCTGTTTAAATCACTGTATGGGTCTCTTTCTTGGTTGGACATAGAGTACCACACAGAGGATGCAAGCCCAGGTCATTGTTGGCTATCAAGGAAGGGGCAGTGTCTGTGCAATATTGGGGCACATGTGTGTGTGTTTGTGTGTGTGTGTGGGGGGGCATTGGGGCTTCCTGGGTCAAGGGTATTTTTTAAAATTTGTGCCAACATTACCTTCATAATCAGAGAACAAAACATTCTAAAGGTGTGAAAAAATGTAATACAGTATATGAAAAAAGCAAACTAAAAATTTTCCACTAGCTTCAAGGGTTGTGGAAGTAAAATAACCCTGAAAGAGAAAAGTGTCTTACAGGTGAGACTGGGAGGGATTAGGGGAAAGGGACCCGAGGGGGCTTTCCTAGGTGGAGCGCTGAGTCAGGAGGAGGGCTCTGCAGTCTCGAATCTGGTGCCTGGAGCCTTGGTGCTGGAGGGTGGAGGGTGGGATGTTGGTCAGTCCATCCCAGCAAGTCTAAGAGGCTTACAACTCCTTGCCTAGCTGCTCTGGGGAGGCCTGGGTGCTCCACACACATCTGCTCCAGCTCTTTTGCAGCCTAACAGACCAAGGACCAAAGGCAGTAGCTGTCCTGCTCTGGAATCCAACACATGGGTTGTGTCCTTGGCCATACTTCCCAGTTGGCTTCCCCTAGGAGAATGCAAGGAGAATGGGAATCCTTACCACGGGAAACTTCAGTTGCAGAACTCGCAGACGTCTTAGACCACAGGTCAGGATGCTTGCTTTCCTCTCTCTTGGTTGGGAGAATGAAGGTCTGGTGATCTCCCAGCTCCCTTTGCAAAACTGGTTTCCATGATCATTTCTCTAAAACAATTCTCCACAGATAGTACTGGCGTGGGACCTGCCTCTTTGGTACGCAGTGACCCCTTACCCCCCATTCATCCTTTCTCCTGTCCTCTCTAGGGTACAGACTTGTTGGCAGGGCAGGCATGACAGAGGTTCTGGGACTCGGCCTGCAGTCAGCCTTGGTTCCTCTACTCAGCGTACTGGCCCTTTCTGCTCCAGGTCCACTGGGTCCGTCAGGTTTCCCCAGTAAGCGCTGCAGCTTATACCTAGAAAGTCGAATTCTGCAGGGCTCTGGGGCCAACCCGTCTGACATTTCCACCATGAAGCCTCTCCTGCGCCTGCGGAGTCAGCTCTCTTTGGAACCCACGAAACATTGTGTTCATTATAAGACCCGCTGGGAAGTGGCGGCAGCATCTCAAACGTGCTTCAGTCTGTGGTTCTGGGGACTGGCTCGCTGTTTGTGTAGGGTGGGAGGTTCCCAAGATAGTGCCGGGAGGAGGTGGAGTCCAGGCCGCAGCAGGGGCGTGTCCGGGTGGATGGGGTGTGGCCGGGAGTAGGGCGTGCCTTGGACGGATGGGCGTGTCCTGGGTGTGGCCAGCGGCCACGGAGAAAGGTGCGGCCGCACGCTGGCTTCAGAGTTTAGTGAGCAGGGGCTGGGGATTGCCTTGGCCGCTGTAGGGCGCAGCGCGCAACCAAGTGGAGAACAAAGTGACCTCAGAAACTTCTCCGAGTCTGGCCAGTGTCCCCGTGGAGCTTTGCCCTTAGCAGCCTGGCCGTCGGGCGCCACTGGCCTGTTCAGCGCACGGCGTGGGACCGCAGGTAAGGGGAGCCACGCATCATGGACGTGGGGGGCCAGACCGCGGCGACCCGGGGAGGTGCCTCCCCGCCCACTCTCAGGACTCGGCAGCGGGACGCGGCGCCTGCAGCACCTCTCAACCCTGGCCCCTTTGAGGGTGCCCTCTTTCTTCCCTGCTGGCTTCCGGGCGACGCGGGGGCGCAGGGGGCGAGCAGCCCGGGCACCTTTTCTGCCCGGGTTCCTGGCAGCTTGGCCGCGGTGTGTGTGTGTGTCGGGGGCAATTTCTCGGCTCTGCACAGAGGTCCCAGGACCCCCTCACGCTCCGCTCCGTCCCGGGGCCCAGTGACCATAGGCTCCAGTCTGGCATTCGAGGCACGGGGACGGGCGCTGCGGGGAGTGGGTTCTCTGCCCCCAGCTACGCGGGTGGAGACCCGGGCGGTTTCTGCACTGCCCTCGGGAGTTGCGGGGAACAGGAGGGGAGCAGAGTGGGCGCCAACGCCACCGACCACCCCAGACCCACACTGCTCCTGGGGGGCTGAGGTGCCAGGTTTCTGTGAAAGCCGACTCGTTATGTCCCCGAAGGATCATATTTACCAAAAACAGTTGAGGAAGAAAAGAGCTTATTCTTCCAACCACTGATTGCAGACAGCTGCCGTAAAGTATGCGCATAAGATTGCGTGAGGTGTTTTTATCTTTAGGAAATGGTGAAACTTTATATGGATGAGCTTGCGCATCTTGCAACTTTATTTATTTATTTATTTTGTCTTTTTGAGACAGGGTCTCGCTCTGCAGTTCAGGCTGGCCTTGAGCTTACTTTTGTTGCCCAGGCTGGTCTCAAACTTGCACTGATCCTCCTGCCTCAGCCTCCCAAGTGTTGGGATTATAGGCGTGTGCCACCACGCCCGGTTCATCCCGCAACTTTAAAAAAGTGAGAAAAAAAAAAAAAGTGAGAAACAGTAACTTCGTTTACGGTCATGGGTGGGGCAGCTTGATCCTTTGGGGGTGCCCTAGGTAATGGTGCACTAGGTGACACTCGGGCAGTCCTGAGTCCACGATCTAGTCTGTTTGCTGTGCTGTGGGGAATCCCTGGTTCTTTTTCTGGATTATTTGCCATTCTACCTCCTGCTTCCCAAAGGCTGCTGATACTTACTTTAACAGATAACACTTGGTTGTCTCAATTCTCTTCCCAAAAGATTTAAACTAGAATGTCTTTAAAGCTTTTGCAATGTCTTCCAAGTTACCTACAGGTATGGATCATATGCTTATTAATGCTTCAGCCCTAGGGTCTCAATAAAAAGTTGTAAGTGGCTGATCTTATAATGTGTGTATATACATGCTTAAAACAACTTCCTGCTGTTTTTAGCATATTTATGTTTTTAAAATGTACTGAGATAAGTAGGGTTCGAAAGATGAATTTCTATTTTGTTGCATTTTTACCTGCTCCACTTACAGGAAAGTAAAACTTGTTTCTTTTGAATTAAAGGTTTTGTGATGGAGAAATATATATATATATTTTAAAGCAAGGTATAACTGGGAAAGAGTTTATTATTTATAGTGGCAGAACAAGCCTTTAGTGATCTCAGAATCAGGTTTCAACAGCTTAACATGCCATTTAAGATGCTGCTTGACTTGGCTGTCTGTCTGCTTATTCTCACTTGGCATCTTTGCTCAGATCCCCTCATTTTCTTTCCCCCTTCTTACACACAGGGGCACACACACTGCCTGCTCCTGGCACAAGGGACTGCCTGTAGGTTGTCATTTGCATGCCATTATCTGGAGTGAAGGAACTTTCAGCTTCTACTACTCTTACTTTCCTTGTCCATCTTTTGATGACACACATTTATCATGTGTCAGGCAAAGACCTTCTCTAGGAAGCTTTATTTCCCCTTATCTTTTGGCAAAGTGAAACTTCCTTTTCTGGTTGTCAGTACCTCTATAGAACATGTATGTTTTTTCCTTTGGCATGGCTAAAGGTTGAACCTGGAGCCTTTTGCCTGTTAGGGCAAATGCTCTACCACTGAGCTATATCTCCAGGCCCAGAGCACTTTTTTAATGCACACACCTGGTCATTCCAACTTGTATAGTTCTGTGAGTTGTTGACTGCGCAAGGTCATCATTACCAGTAGGCAGGTGGAGGCTAAAATCCAATTCCCTCTACTTGCCAAGTCTCTGGTGTACTCCTCTCCATGGGAAGAGGGTAACTTATAATTCCCTCATGTACAGTGTGCTCAGGGGTGACACTGGCTAAGCCAGTTTTCCCCTTGCTGTATTCATCCTACATCACCACAAATAATGGAGTAGGAGCTCAGTTAAAGTTACACAAACAGATGAGAAAAGAAAGTATTGTTTCTAATGAACAAAGAAGAAACAGGAGCTTGGAGACAGATTTTTTTTGTGTGTATAAATATAAAGAAATGAGTTCTATCTTAGATGTGTTTGTTCAAATGATGCTTAGACCAGTGTGTTCTCCTCCATGACCAAGAAGATTTTAGGGTGTGTATTCCTAGCTCAACATTATTCTCCTCAGCTGGTGATCTCTCAAGGTGCTAAGGTTTACATGTCCAGCTGTGATTAGCTAAGAGGGGGTGATTGGGGCCAAGCAGCTTGAAAATAGGCCATGAAGAGCTCACTCACATGAAGCTATGCTAATAGCTTGCATTAAAGGGGCTACTTCAAGGACTAAGGAGATAGGGGCATAAGTGCTTGCCTGGCAAGCACAAGGTCCTGAGTTTGATCCCTGGTACAAAGAAAAACAAGGACTAGATGAGTTCATATAGAAGAGTTTTGAGTTATCCCAGAGCAACTTGCCATAGAGAAATTAAGAAAACAATTTTGAGTCTTAGGTTCTCCAATTAATTAGATAGATCCTCCCTCCCTCCCTATCTTTCTTTCTTCATCCTGGGCCTTTTCCACGTTGAGACAAGGTTTTGCTTAATTGCCTAGGTTGAGTGAGAACTTGGGATTTGCCTGCTCTAACCACCGCAAATGCTGGGATTGCATGTAAGCGTGCGCCACCATGCCCAGCTGAAGGGAATCATTTGAAGAGCACAGTCTACCCATGAAATTGCAGTTCTGCTGTAGGGGCAATTTGCAAGCTAAATTGGCTGCAAGATTGTTAAGAAATGGTCTAAATTTTTATGTAGTTAAAAACTTACAGCAATTTGTGAGGCAATCTGGAGGTATCCTTTCAAACTACAATAAATACAGGTCATCTTACAGATTTATAAAATTGTGATATAAAATTATGTAGTTGGCAAATCTCAAGAGAACTTGCCAATTATATGATATCTTTAGAGTTCACAGCACTGGAGTAGCTATATTTATTTATTTTTAAAATTAAAAAAAAATCATTTACTTGGTACAGGGTCCTTCTATGCAGTTCAGACTCCTAGTAATTCCACTGTCTCAGCCTCCCCAGCATGCAGTACTGGGGATTGAACTCTGGTCTAAGTGCCTGCTTGAGAGGCAGGCACTTAGACCGAGCTATCTCCCCAGCCCAAGCATTGGAGTAACTTTAAGAAGAATATTGGGGCCAGGGAGATGGCTCAGGGGCACAAGTGCCTGCCTGGCAAGTACAAGGTTGTGAGTTCAATCCCTGGTTCCGGAAAAAAAAAAAAAAAAGAATATGTATTAATTCTTACATTGTTGTGGGTAAGGAAACAGTGCCAGGGACTTATCCAAGGTCATTGAGCTTATGTAGGAACACAGCCTGCATTTCCTGACTTCCAGTTAATAGTTTTCTTTATTCAAATACCTCTAAGAACAACCTTCAAAATCATTCATCATTGGCTTCAGCTAAGGGACCTTGAAGGCTTAGAATCTTGATCTCAACAATGCCAAATATTTCCAGCACTAAGCATGCAACACTCAATGCCCTAGGCGAAGTTCATGTGTGATAAAAATATGCTGTGTGGTGGAATGAACGAGTGAACCCATTGATAGATTGCTTAAGGTAATTATAGGATATAAAACAAACCAAAGTCCTTTAGAATTCATGATAGTGACCATGGCCTATGTGTTTATGTTCCTTAAATGTGATAAAATAGTCTATGGATGTTATGGGAAGATGAATATACTATATAGTATTCAAAAACATTTGATATGATAAAGGGAAATAATTTTTATTTCCTTCTATATGGTTTTCTATAAAAGAAGTCAGAACTCTTTGGGCTGGCCAGACTGCTCAGCAGAGTAAAGTACCTGCTTAGGCAGACATAGGGACCAGATTTGATCTCTGTCAAGTGTCCTGCCCCCCCCCTCTATTCAATGACAATTGAGAATGGGCGTAGTGGCACCTGTCTGTAATCCTGTTGCTTGGGAGGCTGAAAACAGGAGGATCACTATGAGTCTGATCTGTTTAGTGAGACCCTGTGGACCCTGTCCTAAATAAATTTTTAAAAAGTCAGAACTCTTAACAGAACAGTGTAAGCAAACAAACAAAACCAAGTTTTGGGATCAGTGGGTCTGCCTGAACGTGGAGTTGTTAGATCAAGTGAGCTCACATGTGTGAAAGCGCTTTGTAAACTTTAGAATAACAGATAAGAATGAGAAGCTGTGGAAGTAAGAGCTAGGCACTCTGCTGGGCTCTGATATGCTCTCGCCTTTTTTTTTTTTTTCTTAATTAAGGTGGGCTAGTGAGACTTTTGTAGAATGAAGAAAACAATTTAAACAACTCTTCCCTTACTAAGGATTGAATAAAACCTCTACAGTGTATTAACCAGTCAACTTAACATGAGAGCAATAAAGAACTTCAAGTAGAGAAGCATAGTGAGTGACATTTGTTGACAGAAAGCATATTTCTTTTTTTTTTTTTTTGGTCTTATTGAGACAGGGTCTCACTATGCAGTTCATGCTAGCCTTGCAGTCACTTTGCAGTCCAGGCTGGTTGTGAACTCACAGTGATCCTCCTGCCTCAGTTTCTCCTTTTCTTGTTGTTGTTGTTCTTCTTCTTCTTTTCTCTCTCTCTGTCTGTCTCTGTCTCTGTCTGTCTGTCTGTCTGTCTGTCTGTCTGTCTCTCTCTCTCTCTCTCTCTCTCTCTCTCTCTCTCGGTACTGAGAACCAAGCCTAGGGCTTCCAGCTTGCTAGACAAGTGTTTTGCCACTAAGCCAAATCTCCAATCCCTGCCTCAGCCTCTTGAGTGCTGGGATTATAGGTATGTGCCACCATGACTAGCTACCAAAAGGGAGGAAGAGAGAGAGGGAGGGAGAGGAGAGGAGAGGAGAGGAGAGAGAGAGAGAGAGAGAGAGAGAGAGAGAGAGAGAGAGAGAGATTTATTTTAATATCAGTGATCAAACTCAGTACTTTATGCTTGCCAGGCAGGCACTTATGCCACTGAGCTATCTCCCTGGTTACAGAGCTCAGTTCTGGGCAGTAGAGAAGTCAGATTTGCATTTTTAGACCAGTGCCTGCATGCATCAATGTGAGTGGATTTAGGGCTATGAGGCTGATAGTAAGGAGGTCCACTTACTAATATGAGTGATTTGTGGCTGTGGAATAGAGAGACTGTGGGGGTTGGCCAGATAGCTCAGAGGACTAAAGTGTCTGCTTAGGTAGGCGCAGGGACTGGGCTCGATCCCCAGTGTGCCATGCTGGCCCTGCCCCCAGGGCACAATGAGACAGCGCTTGATACTGGGCGTGGTGGCACACACCTGTAATCTCAGTGCTTGGGAGGCTGGAAACAGAAGGATCACTAGAGCATCCAATCTGTGTAGTGAGACCCTGTAGACACTGTTCTAAATACATAAAGGAAAAAGTAGGCTGTGAAGGGTGGGAGAAGGACATCAGTGAAGGATGCCAGGCAGGCTGTTCCCACACACTCTGTTAGAAGACTGGTTCATGCAGCTTAGCTCCACAGCTGGTACTTAAATCCAGGTTTCTCTGGCTCTGCTGTTAGCATGTCCATAATTATAAACAATTCAAGGATTTCATAAACCTCCTCGGAAATTTGAAAGCTCATATCCATAAGAACAGAAAGCACCCAATCTGAGCTGCTCTCACAAATGATTAAGGCCTTGAGACGCAGGCTGGTGCCCCTGCTCGCGCTCCATCAACAGCATGGCCTGCATTTCCTGTTGAAGTTCTTGCCCAGCCTGGGCACTGGTAACTGCTCTGCAGGATTCGGTGCAGCTGGAAATGGGGCTGCTTTGTTTCCACTTATGAAGTTTGTAGATTGAGTAACAGAACCTGGACTGCAGCTTGCATTGTGTTTTCTGGGTGTCAAATTACAATTTTTTTTCTTTTAAACATGGTTGGACTTTTCAATGTGTCCTTTGGTCGTGGTTTTTCAAGAGTTGCTATTACTAAGTGCTGCCTTTGCATTGGTAACAGCGTGTAAAACTAGAAATTTGGTTCTGTTGTCAGTAGTTCAGGAAATGGTGCAAAAATAAGCTTGCAAATCTTTCTAAACTTACAATTTCCTAATGCCTTTAAAATATACTGATGAATTTTAGTGCAGTGTTTGGTGATTTTGAAATTCAAGACTTTTTCATTGTCATCTGGATTCGGATGTAGCATACCCTTTTTACTCCTTTGTTAAGTTGCATAAACTTTTTTTGTGTGGCACTGAGACTGGACCCAGGGAATATTCAGCCACAACTCCCAGCCACACCCTCCCTTTTATTAAAAATTTGAGACAGGTTATTACAGTCAGAGGCTGGCTTTGAATGTGTAGTCTTTCTGCCTCAGCCTCCCAAGTAGCCAGGACTACATGTGTGTGTCACTGTGTCCAGTTTCAGTCACAAACATTTGAGGGCCTTTGTTTCCTCAGGGAGAGAATAATGCAGGTCCCTAGCGGTTCCCAGCACCTTCTCAGAATGGAGGCGTCACTGACTTTCCTTCTCGGGCTTTGTGCTAAAGTAGTGGTTGGCAGAATTCTAGTCACTTACACTCTGGGTAACCATAAAAATGTAAAATGAAGGCTTTCTTAGAGGACATTTGTGCATCTGAACTAAAGCTGAGGCAGGATACATCTGGAGTATGTCAGAATGAATTAAACTATCATTTGCGTTGGTGGCATTTGAAACCTCTGGGATCAATACATACAGTATGAGTTCCTAAAACCTTGATGAGTCTTTGCTGAATCAGAAACCAAAAAAATTTTCCTTTAACTTGTACAGCTTGAATTTTTCCTCTGGAAAATCTTAATCATTCTGTGCAGCTCGTTATCCACAGTAACTCCTCATGTACAAGGATTTGTAGAACTACTTGTTGGGAAATGGATTCATTTCATGTGGAAAGCAACTACATTTTACACAAGATAAAAAGCCCAGACATCTCACTAATTGGTCCTGCTCAGTATGCATGTCTCCAGCCCCTGCTCACCAGGCCAATGTTTTCTTCATTTCCTGGATAAGAATTTTGTTGTGATAAGAGAGTACTGGTTTGTTTGCTCATCTGTGGGACTTTCCTTCTAAATCTTTTCCTGATCATTTCTCTTGAACATGATTATCCATCCTTTAACCCTCATGCGGGCACATCTTCCACATGGCCAAATTATCTGTCCAGCAATTGCTCGTGTCTGTGTCCTTCCTGCGCCCCCTGTTATATTCCTTGTGAGCTGTAGAAAAGTGATCAGTGGGTCCATGGAGTTTACTGGAAATGCTTTGGCAGACACATGACTTTTATCAATGCCTTGTTGCTGATATTACTTGGTTCTTTTTTTTTTTAACTTTTATTTTATTTATTATTATTATTTTTTTATTCTTGTTTCAGAACCTTTGTTTGTTTATTCACTCATTTTTATGGCCGGCTCAGCCCGACCGGAGGTCAGGGCTGGCACAGCATGTGGTGCCGGGGATCGAACCGCGGTCCCTGAAGCCGCCCAAGCTTCCCCAAGCAGGCGCTTTAGACCACTGAGCCATCCCGCTGGGCCCTATTCCTTGGTTCTGATGGATGACAAAATTGGACCCATTTGAAAAACAACTGAATTTGTGCGATTGCATTGTTCTTGTCATTTGCCCAGTTGGAGGTGACAGTATGGGGTGATACAGCAAACCATACTGAAAAGAAGATGAGATTCCTGGGTTTGGGGTAGTTTTGCCAAAAATAGCTGTATGATTTTGAACAAAACATTATTTTCTCTTAGGGTTTCCAGTTTTTAATTTGTAACTTTAAGGGGAGTTGCTTTGCATTGATTTGTAAGCATCTTTTCAACTATGAAAGTCACTATGTAGGTGCAGCTACAAAGTGTAAGAAAGCAAAAGGAAATAATTTGTTAACATGTAAGAACAGTGGGTCTGTAACCTGCTATTGTGTTACTGAGCATTTGCACAAATCTGGATGACAAGCAAGCCATGCCTAACTCTAGTAAGAAATGCACAGTTGTGAACAAGTAATTAGGCATTGCCACTGGGTCGCTTTCTGTGCTCTTCTGGGCCGTGAGTGATGTAAATTTCAAAGCCTCAGAGACTGGAGGACGTACGCATTTCAGCAGTTAACTAGAATTGCCAAGGAAGAAATTGACATGCTATCAGTTCTTAATGCAGGTAGCGGAACTAGGGAAATGAAGTAGGAAGGTATATAGCATATTTGTTGAATAAAGTAGTGTTGCAGACTGCCTAGAACACACTAACAAGGTAGAGGCCATGTGGAATAAACTAGCCCCTTAGAATCTGTGTAGGACCTAGGAACAAGGTAGAATCCATGTAGGATCAAGTAGCCATATGCAATCTGGGTAGGATATGGTAGCCCAGAGGGCCCCCAGGGATAAATCATACTGATTATTAGTAAAGTGGTGGCACTGTTGATCTTAGGCAGATTGTAAAATGAGCCAGATGAGAATTTAGGTATACTAAACAAGTGTCTACACATCTTTTCTTACATCTGGAAAAGCTGAGACTAGCACTGAAGGTTTTCAAACTTGAGATTGCAAAACTTTAATAGGCTTTGAAAGCCTAAGGAAGTGCAGGTGTCTGGAAATTGCTCTCATTTCTGAAGTCAAGGAGGGAGACACTGCTGTAAAAGGTGTGAGACCTCCCACTATTGGAGAGGCAGCGCAGGGCACCCTGTGTTTTCCTGCCTGGTGACCATCTGAGACAGTTTGTGTGAAATTGTGAGGCCCAAGTCATGTTAGTTGATTTGCTGGGACTGGGAGAGAGACTTATAGGTCTATTTGCATTTAAATACAGCACAGGTTTTCTTAAGTTAGTCTAGTCCTTGACTTGTGGTTTGACAGAAACTATTTTTGAAGAGAAACATCTGGACTCTAAAAAACTTAAATAGTATCAGTGCATTAATAGAACATTAAGGACAATTTTAACCTATTTAGGAACATCTGTTTCATAATAACTGTTAGTAGAGAAGCATTTCTAGCTATTCTGTGAAGAGAGATTTTCTAAGAAATGCCAACAGGGAACAGTTCTAGGTCAGCTTTCTGTGTAATTGGCATTTTAGAATTACCTGTCTTAAAAAAGTTAGAGATGTCACTAAGATGTAGATTCTACCCTGGCCATTAGTGCAAGCATGCAAAGAAATTGAGCTCAGGACGGTGTTTGACATTGCTGACGTATTGGTGTTTGTTGAAGAAAGATGGCATTGCAGTATGGAATTTTCTGAAAACCTGTCACTGAGACAAAATTTTGATGGCTTGATAAATCTTAGAAGCTAGAAACTTCACTAAAATGAAATATACTCAGTTGCCAGCCAGCACTAGGAATTTTTAGAAATTCAGTAAATGGATGGGCACATATACATGTTGTTAACATTATATAACGGCTAATGCATTTTTATATCTAACAGAAAACCTCTAAATATTTATAGAGTGCACTGAGAATTGTCTAAAAATTGAAGAGTATAATTTACAGATCACATTTATCTGTGTATAGCCAGTATAACAGAGTCTAAAACCATGTAAACAACATTTGTACTCCATGAGAATGTATTCTATTCCCATACCTTTATTAGAATGTTGATTTGCTAGAGATGGGTAAGAAACACATAGTGCACAAACCATCATATTATTTTAATAGTTGTGTATGAACTTTAGAAGGAACAGGAATCGTGTAATTCAGGCTGGTCTGATGGGCCAGGCAAGTAGGACTCCTGGTGTCAGTTCCTCATCCCTAGAAGGTAATTGCTGGGAGAGCAAAGCCTACATCCCAGAATCCTTTAGATTTTTCCCCTGGAAGATCTTATAATGAAACTATATTTTAAAAGGCTAGGGAGTGTTTCAGATTTTTTGGGGAAAATGGAAACAAAACTGGTGAGTTTTTGGAATTAGCAAAGACTTACTAGTCTATTAAAATAAATTGTATTATCTGAATTAAGATCAACAGACCTTTTACTAATCAAATGGGATTAGGGGTTTGAGGATGTATACATTATTTTACCTGAATGGAATCTCAGAAGCAAAGCAGTTCACACTTTTATGTAAGAAGAAACATGGTTTTTGTTAATTGCTTTCAAAAGACTCAGTTAACATCTTCAGAGTCTATCAGTTTATGTTATAAATAAAGTAATTATAAAGCAGATGTTCATGAAATTCAAAACATGTTTGGATTTTGTTTAGATCCAAACTAATGGCAGAGGTTAGCAGTACTCCACCACTGAGCTTTGTCCCCAACTGCTGCGTGACAGTGAGCCACACCCCAAAGAACCCCTCCCTTTTGGTGTAAGGACAGATATCTACAGTATTGCTCTGACAATGAAAGACCACACTTTAGTGGAATTGTTGCACCACAAGGAATCTTGACTGTCAAATAAAAATCACCCTTAACTATGGCCTTAAGCCAGATTCAAAGTTGTATATCTTTTTAAATGAATTATTATTAATTATTATTTGCAAATATATGCAAACAGGCAGGAGCTTGTTGCTGGTGAGGGGAAGTTGTGAAGAAACAAAGCTTTGCCTGAGGGTCCTGACTATTGCACTGTATGTCTCTGACTAATCTTTGAGAAGGAAATAAATGAGCAGAGGATGAGCAGAGGCTATGAGAGGCCATGGTAATGGGTATGTTCTTTGCGACCTATCCACACTACCCAGGAAATTAGCTAGCAAGCTTCCCTAAAGCAAGCCCCTCCCCTTTAGTAGGGGAGTGCTTAACAAAGGTTACTTTAAAAGATTTTTCTTTTTTTTTTTTAATCTTAAAATTTTTTTTTAATTAATTAATTAATTAATGAAATTTTTTTTTTTTTTTTTTGTCCTTTTGAGACAGGGTCTCACTATGCAGTTGAGGCTGGCCTTGAGCTCACTTTTGTAGCCCAGGCTGGTCTCGAACTCGCACCAATCCTCCTGCCTCAGCCTCCTGAGTGCTGGGATAATAGGCGTGAGCCACCACGCCCGGCTTTATTCTTTTTTTTAAAAAATTTTTATTTTATTTATTTTTTTCTTGTTTCAGAACATTTGTTTGTTTATTCACTCATTTTTATGACCGGCTCAGCCCACCCCAAGGGCAGGGCTGGTGCAGCATGTGGTGCCGGGGATCGAACCAAGGTCTGTGAAGCCGCCCAAGCTTTCCCAAGCAGGCACTTTAGACCACTGAGCTGTCCCTACAGGCCCCAAGACTTTATAAAGCAGAAAATATCAATAACAGGTTCAAGAGGATCTCTAGTTTTTGTGCAAGCATCAGGCTGTGATTTTTCCATTTGATGTTCTTAAGGTTTGTTAAAATAGCATTAAATTGAGATGTGGCTTTGAACTAACAACCAGTTTGTGTAGTACCGCAGTTGTATGCTCTGTGGAAGGTCAGCAAGTCCCCTAGTGTGAGTGACCAATATGTTCTTTAAACTTCATGAAATGGGAGGTATAGCAAAATTAATTGCTTCATGTATAGATAGGGAAATAGTTATGTTCCTGCTTGCTTTCAATCTTTGAAACAGGTTTTCCTGAAAGGGGCTGCCTTCTGCTTTAATCACCTTCCTGTTTGGGCTCTCTGAGTCTTGTTGCAGGTTGGATTTTCAGTGTCCTCTGGCCTAAGAAAGGCTTGGTCTCCCACCTAGCAGTGGTCACCAGTGGAGCCCTGGGGAGCTGATTGGCTCAGGAGGACTCTGGAGCCCTGACTGGGTTAATCCTTGTCTAGATTCATAGCTTAATTGGCTGCCAGGAGGTGGTGAAAATGCCAGGAGGTGGGGTGCCACTGGGTGACATAGCTCACTGGAGATGTGACCTGGAAGGGTATTATTCTTTTCCTCTGGCTGTGCTGAGTTCTTTGCCCACAATCTTTATTAAGACACACATGATGTGGAACAACATGGCTTGATATGGAAAAGGAAATACCTTTAAAAATTTAAATACATTGCATAGCTATTGCTTCTTGAAGCTTTCCTGCTGGCTTAATTTTACTTGTTGCCTGTGTATTAGGGGTTCCTAGAGAAACAGACCCAATAAGGAAGGTGAACCTAGAATTGTGGAAGAACCTAGAATTGTGGAGCCAGATGAGTCCAAAGTCTACAGTGAGGGCCAGCCGGCTGTAGACCCAGGAGGGCTGGTGGGTGGGCAGTCCTGAGGCAGTCTGCTGGAGGCTTCCCTCTTGCTCATGGAGGAGGATGGTGTTTTTCTATTCATTGGTGTGTATGTGGCTGATACTGGATGAGGCCCATGCACTGTGGAAGGCTGTGTGCTCTACTGAGGTCATCTGCTTAAATGTTAAATCTCAGGGCCTGGCGAGATAGCTCAGTAGACTAAAGCAGCAGCTTAGATAAGTGCGGGGACCACAGTTTGATCCCTGACACCACATGCTACACCAGCCCCCAGGGCAGGCTGAGCCTGCCAGAGTCCTGGTTTAATGGTGCACACCCATAATCCCAGAGCTGTGGAGGCTGAAAACAGGAGGATCACTACAAGTCTGAGCTATATAGTAAGCCCCTGCAACAACCAAATACATTTAAAAAAACAAGTTAAATCTCATTCCAAACATAAAGTTTACTGTCACATCCAGATACACTGAGGTACGAGTTAATCCTTACCTGTGAGAGTTGGCCACTAAGCTTGATCAGATCGCTCTGTTTATTTCCCTCAGTCCCTCTCTGTAGTGTATCTGAGGGCTGCATACAGCAGGTTGGAGCCTTAGTGCAGAGATTGCTGGAGTGGGGAGGGGTCTGCCTTTCTCATTTGACTGGTCTAACCTGTTTATGTCTGCTGTTGCCCTGCCCGTGTGTCTGAGTATGCTCTACTGAGGCAAAGAAAAACTCACAGTTCTGAGAGAATCCCTCAGCCTGTGGGAGGCGATTAGGTCCTGGTGGTGGCAGGGGACTTTGCTGAGGTCCCTAAGAATTTGTGAACTAACGTAGCCCCAGAAGCTGCTATACCCACCATGAAGTTTTGCTTTGGTCTCAAGCCATACAGAGACCAGTACTGTTTCACCTGCCCTCTATACTTTACCTCATTCTGAAGCTCATGTTAACTAACTCTGTGTATCTGCATTGTATGTGGCTAAAGAATCCTGTGCCATAGCCAGGCACTGTGGCACACACCTATAGTCACAGTGCTGGTGAGGCTGAAGCAAGAGGGGTATCATGTGTTTGAGGCCAGCCTAGGCTACATAATGAGTTCCAGGCCAGCCTGTAATATATAGTGGGACTCCATCTTGAAAGAAATCAACCATGAAAGAAACCCATGCCATATGCTCATGTCATTCCTATGACAACCCTTGAATTTTTACAATTATGGTGCTGTAATGGATCTATTAAATATTAAGATCACACCCTGTGGTTCACAGGTGACCAACCTTATTCTGGATGAACTTTCCCTAGAGATGAGGGGCTGTAGTAGGGGCTGTAGTTCTGAGAGATGTTATGGTACATGGAAACTGGCAGTTGGTTTTCAAGCCATAGGAAGAGGTACAAAAGTTCATTTTAGGAGCTCTTCTTTACAGGCCTTGGTGGTGCTAGGTGAGTACTCTGGACCATGGAATGACATAACAAGGAACTCATCAAGCTATTGCAGCCAGCTGCTCCTTTTGTAGGATGTACTTGTTATCGAGGAGTGGGGAGTTAAGGGACTTTTTGGACAGGTGGCCATCTAGTCTGTAGATTAGAAATCCTGCCTCGCAGATCTGCTCTGTTTCGCTGCCGCACCCTAACAGCGCTTCCGCTCGGGATGTAAATGGGCTAACCTTCGATCCTGCAGCTTCTTGACTTTCTTGTGTCCTATTAAAATAATTGAGTGTGAAATACTTATGTTGAAAAAGTTGGACAGTTGCTTCAGCCAAGCTGCTGCGAACTGTGAAATGGCTTCTTTCCACACACACTTCTTCCCATCATGTAGATCTGTTTTTTTTTTCTCCGAATGGCGTCTGACAACGGCTTGCCCTGTGACTGGTCTGTAATTCAAACATGTGCTGAGCATAATTTTAGTTCCTTTGGGATCACCCTCAGGTTTTATACCTCATCTGGCTTTCCCAAGTCCATTTAATTATAGCTATTTTGATATTTGGCCAAGTCACTAAAAACCAAGTCAGCTCTCTGCGGGGAGATAGTAAACTTTTGATGAGCAAACCACTAAGAGTGGAATTCTTCTGCAGGCAGACTCTTTCTCAGGAATTGTTCTTGTAAATGCAGGGAGAGGTTGGCAGCCTTTTGAGACTTCTGGAGGGTGTCTGGTGGGTGCCAAATTGTGCATAGCTACTGTATGCTTGGAAAATGTTAACAAGAGTTTCAGCTTTTCGGAGTGTGTGTTTTGGCTTTTTGAGATAGCTCCCATGTAGGAAGAGCCTTCCACAGCCAAATGTAGACCCTGGACATTCTCCAACAGCAGTGTTATAAATAGATCCAAGCTGATACTGCATTGGATTTCTTTATAGAAAGAGAAAAGGGAATGGCTAATACATAAAATAGTCTTTGAATAGAGGACATAATTTCAGAGGTAATCTTTTCTTATGTCCATTTTATTTCAAGTCCTAATCCCCCATCCCACTTTATACTGCAAAGTTCTTCAACTTAAGGCCACATTTTCCATCCTGTTTTTTGCTATGAGAGTTCGTTGAGCAAAACAATGTTCACAGGACAGAGACTCTCTAGTTTTATATTTTGATTTTTACCTACCTCTTTTGAGCTTCTGACTAAGTTAATCATATCAAAAACCCTTCCCCCAGTGCATATCTTTCTACATTTTTGCTAGGTGGGGTGAAGTTATAAACAAAACAGTAAACTAGCCAGATCCTGTAAATCTATGATTTTAGATGTATGGAATTGTTATTTTCCAGAATTGGCCCTAGGGCAGTTTCTCATGCTATTATAAAAACACTTGCACACATACCACTACCACCTTAAAGCATTTGGAGTCCATGGTCATCAGGTATGACCTTGGGAAGGGAGCGACCGTAGCATGGTGTATTCAGGGTTTAGCATGGTGTATTCTCTCTCTTGCTTTGGAGAACTCTTTTAGAAATAGCATGCTGCAAAAGGTTGAGGAGCTGAATCTAGAGAAGAGAGACATCACTAACGTTTGTAGAATACCTTAATAAGCAGTGTGTCCTTTATGCGAGTGTTGGGGTCAAAGGTGTTTCATATTTTAGAAGTTTTTATATTGTATGTATGTGTGTGTATGTATTTATGTAGTACAGGGCCTCATTACACAGCTTGGACACATAGTGATTCTTCTGCTTCCAGCCTCCCCAACACTGGGATTATAGGCATGTGCCGTCCCACCTTGTCTTGGTGGCTGGCTCAGCATGCCCCGGGGGTGGTCCCTGTGCTTGTGCAAGGCAGGCATTTAGTCCACTGAATTATCTCACTGGCCTTTTACATTTTAGAATATTTGCATAGATTTTACAGTTGAACCTTGTTAATCTAAAAACTTCAGATCTGGGCTGGAGAGATAGCTTGGCGGACTAAGCACCTGCCTGGTGAGCACAAGGACCCAGGTTTGATCTCTGGTGCTGCATGCCATGCTGGCCTTGTGCCAAGCAGGCCACTGAAACTGGGTGGGGTAGCACATGCATGTAATCCCAGCACTTCAGAGGCTGAGACAGGAGGATCACTATGGTTCAAGATGCATAGAATGGCCCTATGCCAAATAAATAAAAAGATTAAAAAACAAAAGCTTCAAATCTGAAATGTTCTATAATGTGACTCTGTCTGAGCTCTGTGTTACTACCCAAAGTCTTGGATTTTGCACACTCCGGTGATGCTTCAAGTATGTTTCCCAGGCACCATGCTGGGCTCTTCGACAGGTTTTTTGATTAAATGCTCGCTTGTACTATGCTGTGTGGACGCTGCTGCGTTGCATATTGAAGCATAAATGGTGGGGCTGCATTCCTAGTGTTCTGACTTCATTTCCTTCCCCCCTGCTCTGTCTTGAGGGGGAAGTGCTGAGAGCACATGTGCGTTTTACAAGCCATATGGAATTTTCGGAGGCGCTGCTCAGCTCTGACAGCTGTTTAAATGGTCTGTGACACCACATCTCACCATTAGCAGGGATGACGGATTGTTGACAGTCTCCATGGATTGTTGACAGTCTCCATCAAAAGAGGCTGGAGTCCCAGTGCTGGGCGTGCATGCGCAGTGCTACCTAACTGTGATGGAAGTGTAATTGGGACTTGGATTCTACCCATTATTCCTAGGTTAGAAAACATTTCAGATAACGTTAGGCACACAGACA
Organism: Myocastor coypus; assembly: GCA_004027025.1. Taxonomy (NCBI): domain Eukaryota; kingdom Metazoa; phylum Chordata; class Mammalia; order Rodentia; family Myocastoridae; genus Myocastor; species Myocastor coypus. The sequence goes on from PVJA010004605.1 coordinate 25,281, forward strand.
CACAGAGACACAGACACACACATATGTGCACACACACACAGATGCACTTCAGATGGGCCAAATCATTATGTTTTTGAGTCTACCAGCAAAAAAACTAAGCAAAAACTAAAATGTATATTTTCTTCACATGCCAGTCAGTAGCATCTATTTTGACTAACTAATCTGCAGTTCATATTTCATTTTTATTAACTTTATTTTTCTTAATGCCGACCCAGGGATTGAACTTAAGGCCTATTCTACTGAACTATCTGCCTGGTCCCTTCCATTTTTATTAACTTGTAACCTTTCAAATTTTTTCTTTTTCTTTTTTTCTTTTTTCCATTTTGTCATAATCTTTATTTGCACTTCCATGAAGATAAAGAAGCAGTTGCAAATAATGTATCATGTCCTGTTACAGTGACATCAGCGATCATGGGTTGCAGAAATAAACATTATTAACATTTGTCTGATACTCAGATGTCTTTTAAACATATACAGGTTAAAATGGGCATCCATGCAGAAATGGATGAATATATGGTTGAATATATATATATATATATATATATATATATATATATATATATATCTGACAGAAAAGATTCTTTACAAAGATAAAGGTGTTCCTACACATATAATTTTATAATTAAGATACTATACTTAATTTAATTTGAAAAAGATGAACCCAGGAATATTAATTATTCCTTTATAACAAAGACATTAATATGCAAAATTTTCCTGTGCACATTTTTAAAAAATTTTGAAAGCTTGAGGAAACTCGGAGTCAGTTTTTTTTTCTTGTTTCAGAACTTTTGTTTGTTTGTTTATTCATTTATTTATTTTTATGGCCAGTTCCGCCTGCCCTGAGGGCAAGGCTGCCACAGCATGTGGTGCCTGGGATCGAACCATAGTCCCTGCAGCCTCCTGAGCTTTCCTAAGCAGGCGCTGTAGACCACTGAGCCATCCTGCCAGGCCCCGGAGTCAGTTTTTTAAAAAAGTTTTTCTTTGGAAATTACATCACTTACCTGCTATTGTAAAATGTACAAATCAGCATAATTGTACTTCTCACACTTTCCACTAGCTTGTGAGCAATACATTTTAATCTGTTAATTTCATTGATACAGAGTATTGCTACACAGTTCACACTCACAGTGATATTCCTTTTGGGGCTGCAAGGTGCACATGGGGTTTCGGGGCAGGCGCAGCATGTGGTACCTGGGATCATACTCAGGTCTTTATCAAATTTTCCCTTTATTCCTTCTTATTACATAAGTATTTTTCCTTGCTGTAGCTGTTGTCTGTGTTCTCCAAAGTCATCGGCCATCTCTCTTGTTTATTATTTTTCCTCAATTGTGCAGGATTGAGTTTAACTCCTGAGCATCCAATCTTGTATCAAGTAGCTATTGTTATTTTTTCTTTAATTACTAGTGTTTAGTTACTTAATTTTGTCCTTTGTCTTAACTTTACTATTGCTGGGACAAAATATGTAACACCCACCATTAGAAGAGGGAACATGTATTTATTTATTTATTTTTTTATTTTTTATTTTATTTATTTATTTATTTTTGTCTTTTTGAGACAAGGTCTCACTATGCAGCTCAGGCTGGCCTTGAACTCACTTTTGTAGCCCAGGCTGGTCTCGAACTCGCACTGATCCTCCTGCCTCAGCCTCCCAAGTGCTGGGATTACAGGTGTGCGCCACCACGCCCGGCAAACATGTATTTATTCACAGTCTTTCTTTATCGTACAGGCTGCCTTGAACTCATGGTGTAGCCCCAGTGGGCCTTGGACTCAGCTGCAACCCTCCTGCCTCAGCTTCTTGAGCGCTGCAATTGCACGTGTGTGCCATCATGCCTGCCTGGGAGAGATTTATTTTGTCTTGTAGTTTTTTGGTCCATGGTTGGCTGGCTCCAGGGTAGAGGGGTGTGCTAGAGGAAAAGGTGCCCAATTCCTGGCAGCACAGACAGAGCGAGGAGCTGGGACAGGAGCGACTCTCCCAGCTCGCGCCTACCCGTGCTGCCTCCTCATGCCATCCATGTTCAGCTACTGAGCTGAACCCACTGAGGGAGCCTGCTGATGAGTGCTGAGCCCCAGTGATCCAGTCACCTGAGACTTTGGGGAGCCGTTGTAGATCTGCACGTAACACTCCCCAACTTTGACGTTCGTTTAGTCCATCCTGGTGAGTTTCTTGCCACTACTGTGGAGCAGGTGTGTCTTGCTGGGTTTTACCACCAGGGATGTATGAGTATTTGACTGTGAAAGCCTTATGAGACAGGTGTGAATGGAAAGTGAGTCTCTGCTATTTTTATCCTATATAAGTGCAGGATGCTTTCGACTGTGGTGGATGATTTTATCATCTTATAGCATTGGTTTGCTATGTCAGTTTCTTTTTTTTTTTTCTTTTTCTTTTTCTTTTTTTTTTTTTTTTTTTTTTTTTTTTTTTTTTTTTTTTTTTTTTTTTTTTTTTTTTTGAAGGAAGGAAAGGTTTATTTGGCTCACAGTTTGTGGAGGTTTCAGTCCATATTCGGCTGGCCCAAGGCTGAGTGGAACAGAGCAGAGAGCATCCAGTTCATGGCAGTAGAACAGCAACAAAATGGTGGCAGAAGTAGCCAACCGAACAGGGCAGCAGAGAGCAACAGCAACAGCTCGAGCTCCAGTCTGTCTCTCTGTCTCTCTGTCTCTCTATATTACATTCAGGCTCTCCGCCTTAGCTCCCGCCCTAGGCTACACCCATAATCCCAGAAGTACTTCCACCCATAATCCCATCAGTACTAAACCTATAATCCCAGGGATCATGGATCAAGTCTCAAACTCTAGAAGTCCCCGCCCAGTGACTCCATGAGGCTTTGGGGGGACAACTAGATGCTATGTCAGTTTCTTTTACCAAATATTTTTCTTAGAGAGAGAAGGGGGAGAGAGACACACATACATACATGCATGCATACATACATACATACATACAGATAGACAGAGACAGAGAGACAGACATAGAGACAGAGACAGACTGACTTCCTTGGGTGAAGCAGAGCCAGAACAGCAGAGAAAATTCCAATGAACATCTGTATAATTTTTCTGTTTCTTCCCCACAAATTCTTCTCCCATGAGAAAAGAATTTCCTTTGGGCTCAGCAACCGGGCAGGGTCCTGTTGTGCTTGGTATATGAGGGAGTGGGGGTGAGGCTGTGGATCAGTGCTGGGCAAGGCTTGAAACTGTGGGGTTTTTGGCCTAAAGGGAGGGTTCGGAGATCAGCCACTAGGCCAGGTATTCTTGGAGGGACAATGTGAGCTGGGCTGTCACAGGGGAGCTGTGACCTGTGAGGAGAACTCATCCTAAGTAGAGAAGGGAGAAGAGAGACTGTCCCGACTGGGCAGCTGGCTGGTGGCGGCACAAATGGGGGAAGTAAAAGAGGCAGTGGGTGTGTCAGCGGAGAGCTAGGCTGAAGGCGGTGCTAGCCCAGTGACAGAACTGCCAAGAGCAGTTTGGGGTCTGTCAAAGAGAAGGTGGCCCTACTGATTTTCCAGAACTGAGCGGGCTCCATAAGGTTTATCCCACAAGCAGTTAGAAACTAGGAACTTAAGGGAGGGCCCGACTGCAGATGTAGACTTAGATCATCTCCTAAAGGGATGATTAAATCTGGTAAAAGACTGAAATTGTCAAAGAACATGCAGAGGAAACAGCAAAGGACAGGGACAGCATGGGTTTATGCATAGGTTTTGCAGGTGAAAGAATAGAGAGGTGGATCAGAAGGGGTTCTCAAAAGAGAAAGTAATTTTTCATGTGTTTTCAACTTGATGTACCTCATACCACTGACTGGCAAAGAGTTTAAAAAGTGATAATGTGCCTTGCTGGCGGGGAGTCTTCTAGTATTGCCATAACCACGTTAGAAGGATTTCTGCCTGGGTCTATTAAAATTTCAAATGCGTATAGCCTTTGACCCAGCAGTTCCTCTCCTGGGACTCTATCCCACAGAAATAAAAGCAGCTGTGTGTAATTTGTTTGTACAAGAATATTTATTACAGCATTGTTTGTGGTGGCTGAGAATTGGAAAGTGAGTGGATGCCTCCAGCTGGGGAGTGGTTGGGTAAAGCGTGGCACATCCTTGCCTTGGGTTTCTGTGCCCTGGCCCGGGAAGAGTCCCTGGAGAAAAGAGGGAAGAACGGTGGAAAATGATTCCTTTGCAGAACATAAAAAGATTAAGATTCCTGTACATATGCTGCTCTGGAGGAGAGATTGGTAGAGAGGAGACGAGCAGGAGGTAAATAAAAAAGCAAGGTTACTTAGAGAGTATCTAAGAGCAGCCAGCAGTAAAAGGTATTCATATGAGCCACTGTATGGAAAAAGGAAGACCGGAGGAGGGCGTGCACCAAACTGTTACCTGCGGATGTGGCAGCGTGTGAGAGGCAGCGCGTGATTTGTACTTTCTTCTTCCTCATAACTTTTCTCTGTTGGTTGTAAATAAATGAAAAAAAAAAATCCAAAGATCTGAGAGTATAGGCATCACGCAGGGAGAGGCTGCGGATGGAAGCCCATTTCTCACCATTAGGAGTAGAGACCGAGTAGAAGAGATAGCCGAGAGCATACTTCTTTGATCCCAAGCCGTCTTGAAGGGAAATCTTTAGTGGTGATAGAAATTAAGCTGGTTGCTGTGGGGCACACCTGTAATCCAAACCCTACTTGGGATACCAAGGATAGAGGATGCTGAGCTCAAACCAGCTTGGATAATTTAGTGTGATCCCTCTCAAAAACAATAAAAGAGGCTAGGGATATAGGGGGGTGCTAGAGAGCCCCTGGCATTATCTGCAGTCCTAAAACCCCACCTTACCCCTCCCTTTGGTGTGGGGACAGAGGTGGGAGTTAGGAGCACAGGTGGGGAATAGCCACATCAGTAACCAGGGTGCTTCCAGGTCCTGGTCAGGAGCATAGGCAGGTGGCCTGGGTGGTGCTAATGTGTCTTCTGAGGCCCACCAGCACAAAGGTCAGATGAGGAGGTGGAAGGACACTCAGTTTTACAGGGCAACAGAGAAGGGTGGTTAAGTGCTTTTAGAGTAATGTGGGAGGTAGCATTGTCAGCCAAGCCTGCAGGAGCCTTAGCATGGCTTTGGATACTTGGAAGAGTGGAAAAGTTGGATCGGATGTAGGAGATGCTAGAGGATTAGTAATGGGCCAGTAAAAACAGTGGAAAGCTGCAGAAAGTGCTCTAATGAAGGTAGAGAGAACTGGAATTCCTGGTTTCCTCTCCCCTGCTGCCTGGGTAAAGGCCTCTGCAGGTGCTCTGCCAGTCCAGCAGCAGGGATTCAGTAATAGGTCTTCAGGACTTTCTTTCTGTAGGGACCAGTAAGGCTTATCCAAGCAAGAGGCTTCAGGCTGATGATAATGATTATCATGGAAATGGCTGGTAATAACCAAAGTCTTGCTCATGGAGGGAACCAGGTTAGAAGCACCAGGCTTGTGGGTCCCTGAAATGATCAGGGCCTCATGGGGGAGGGAAGGGCGAAAGACACGGATTCTAGGGAGATTCTGGGAGCTGAAGGGGAACAGCAGCAGCAGTAGTGCTCCACTGAAGACCTTACCTTATGTTCTCACCCATTTAAGATGATCACTTCCTTCTCTTGGTCCATTCACAGATAACTCAGCCCGACGTTCGTTCCTTCTTGGTGCTGGGGCTCAGGCCTGTGGCCTGGCATGTGCTGAGCCCGTGCTCTACCACTGAGCTCCAGCCTCCATCCAAGGCTGACTTTTAACATCCTCCCTTCAGGATGCCTCTGCCTTGGTCTAATGGTTTAATTGAGACCCCATAAAACATTACCTCCCTGGTTTGCTTCTGGAACTGTGTGCCCAGATCGGCAGACTGAAACTGTGACAGTGTGAATGAAACAACATGTGAGGAATATCTTGTTACTATTTTCAGGTTGTTTAAATATTAAAAAGGGTAACAGTTTTTATGTCAAATTAATTTTTTTTTTTTTTTTTTGTGGAACTAGGGATGGACCAAAATGTATTAAGATCGACTTCCTCTATGGTTTTGCCTGTCAGTCTGGTTCCTGGAGAACTGACATTCTGTGCAGCGCTCACATGGCCTTCCTGCTAGCAGCTCTGCTCTGCTCTGCTCTGCTTGGGAGCTGTGTTCCCGTGTTTTCTCCCTGCTGGATGTCTTCCCAGTTTCCACTCATTTATCTGTATTTCGAGGCCAGCATTCTCCTCTCCTGTCTGCAGCAATCACTGTCTGGCCTCCTATCACTGAGGCTTTTCTTATGTTGGAATAGCATAGGTTTTTCTGTCTTATTATTTGAAATTGTATGCAAGAATTTATTTCCTGTATTAGGAAGTAAGATTGGCATTTCCTTCCTAGATTGGAATTCTTTTAGAGGGAGGACCGATAAAATATACGTTTTTTTTCTTGGCTTCTAACAGTGTCTGTAATCCTGGGTTCTGTCCCTGAGAAAAGTTCAAGTTGTTTGTTAAGTGAATAAACAACATACTTGCATGCCTACTGATCTTAACTGCATTTTAAAGTCCGGATGAGTAGAATGACATTATTTATATATTTTATATTTCTTGGGCAACCCTAAATTTTAGGGAATGTCTAGTATTTGGAATTGGACAGATCTGATATTAGTCTATACACATCTTTTTTTTTTTTTTTTTTTCTATTTGCTATTGGGAAAATTCTTTGTATGTCAGCACCTTTGTTTGTAATTGGGATATTGACATTCACTAAACAAGATTGCTGTGAGGAAAAGCCCTTAACTGTGTGCTCATTAAGTGCTTAGTACGTGCTAAATGACTTTGTTTGGAATAATGAGACAACATGAAAGCTGTTGGTGAACTTACAGAAAACACTATCTTGCCTTGACTGCTAAAGAACTTAATGATGGACCATAGACATTGGCCCTTGGTCATGTGTTATTTAGGGTTCTGTAGAATAACAGAATCTGTAGAAACTATGTGTGACTAAGCCAGGTTTTCAAGATCAGAGGTGGGCAAGTCCATGGGGACTGCAGGATCTGAGGCAGGAGAGTTCACAGTGGCCATCTGCGGAGTCAGCAGCAGATGATCGGTTGGCTGCTCGGCCCAGGAAGATGGAAACTGTAGGAGTAGATGGATCAAGCATATAGCAGTAGGCCAAGGTTAAAGGCCTTGCAGCTCACTGTAGGAACCGCTCCTCTGAGTCTGCATTGAAAAAGTGAAGAAACTGGTAACCAGAAGTGATGGCGTTATAGAGTTCTTACAAAATGGGGACACTTTCCCCTTCTTTCTCCTGCTGTCCTGCTGCTCAGTTACTCTTCTCTCATTGCTGGGACAAATACCTGACACAAAATGAAGGAAGGAAGGAAAGGTTTATTTAGCTCACAGCTACTGGAGGTTTCAGTCCATACTTGGCTGGCCCAAGGCAGACTGGCACATGGCAGAGAGCAGCAGTTCATGGCGGTAGAAGGGGAACAATGCCAACAGAGAGTCTGTCTCGCTGTTTCTCTTTCATTACATTCAGGCTCTCTGCCCCAGCTGGGGGAAGTACCCACACCCATTATTCCAATAGTACCCAGATCTATAATCCCAACATTGGATTACCCATAATCCCAGTGGATCATGAGTTAATCTCAAATTCTAGAAGTCCCTGCTCTGTGACTGCCCGAGGCTTTGCCAGGGAACAGCTAGACATAAACCATAACACCTGCCAGTCTACAAGCCTATTCGTTGTTGCCATCCATATCTGGAAAGGGTATTTCCTCTAAGTTTGCTGGGCACCCACGGATAAACCCCAGAACTGTAGTTGACTAATATTCTGAGCATTTCTTAATCCATTCAAATTGACTGGTTACAGATGGTATTTTTATTTGGTTATGATAATCTCAAGTTATGGCAGAGTTAAGGATACCTCCTTGGCTCTGTTAAAAGAGTTCTTGAAGAACATGTGAATAAGATTCAAATTAGTGGGCAATGAATAGATTTGTGCCAGCCAAATTATGAATGGGTAACTACTATAAACTTGTAACCCTAAGATTTTTTTTTCTTGTTTCAGAACTTTTGTTTATTTATTTATTTTTATGGTCGGCTCAGTCTGCCCTGAGGGCAGGGCTGGCTTAGCATGTGGTGCCGGGGATCAAACCACGATTCCTGCAGCCGCCTAAGCTTTCCTAAGCAGGCGCTTTAGACCACTGAGCCATCCTTCCAGGCCCACCCTAAGATTTTTTTTTTTTTTTAAATAAAAATTGCAATTGATTTGCTGCATGGGTGATTAAATGAAACCATTAATGCTCATAAAGAAGAGGTTGAAAACAGTGGTGGTGATGTGTTGCTTTGGAAATTGCAAGGGCACTTGGTAGTACTTGTATCACCTCAGATTGGCTTCACTATGGTAGACTGGAAAGAACAATTGAATGATACTTGCTGACATGATTCTTGGTCCTGGACTTCTTGTCCACCTTCTAATCATGGGAAATTTCCTCTACCTTTCTTAGCCTTGGCTTCCTTGTTTGCAGGATGAATGGAGCAGATTAGAAAAGTCACAGAAGTGTTGGTCACCACTTGTGGGTGCGTGCAGCCTCACCGGGTTCCTTAACTTTTCCTTATTTTGCATAATAGCAATGAAAGGGGTATTTTCTGCTTTTCTCAGGGGACTCCCTGGGAAAAACCAAAAAACCTGTTGGAATTAGATGTGGAGCAGAGGATGATGGGTAAACGTTTGTTGAGTTGAGCGAAGAGTGTAATTGTCAGGGAAGTGTAATTGTCAGGGAAAGTTTTATCAATATTTGTCAAGATTAGATCTATTGAAATATGATTCATAAAATCATTTTTCAACCTACTTAAAAACTTTGAAAAATTGTGGTAAAATATAATGAATTTTGTACTTTCTAACCATTTGAGCATACTATTTGTTCTATTCATGTTGGGCAACTATCTCTGTTGTCCATCTCTAAAACTTAACTGACAGAACTGAAACTCTGACAACCAACTCCCCAATACCTGTTTCTCTCCAGCTCCTGGTAGACATCCTTCTGTTTGCAGTCTCTGTGAATGTGACTACTCCAGCACCTCATAAAAGTGGAAACACAGTATTTGTTCTTCGACAGCGGCCCTGTCTCAGCACTCAGTGCTTCAGGTTCCTCTGTCTTGTAGCACGTGTCGGAACTTTTTCTCATTTCAAGCGACACGGTAACTCATTGTCTGCTGTTTATTTGTGCATTGGCCCAAGGCCACTTGGGTTTTTCTGTCTTGTGCTATTGTGAAGAAGGTAGCTGCGAGCATGTGTGCAGATATCTCAAGACCCAGTTTTCATTCTTTTGTGTTGCCATCCAGTGGTGAAGTTGATGAATCATATATCAATTTATTTATGTGTTTATGGCATTGCCAGGGATTGAACTCAAGGCTGTTGCAGTGAGCTACATCCCTAGCCCTATTTTTAAATTTAAGACAGGGCCTCACCAAGTTGCTATGAGTTGCCTTGGCTGAGATCAAACTTGGCATTCTTTCTGCCTTCCCCTTGTGTTCTAGGATTACAATGATATACAAGTGATGTACAGCCATGCCCAACTTTTGAAAAAAATTGTTGAGGACCTGCCAGATTGTTGCAGTACCACTTTACGATTTTACATTCCCAATAGTGGTCAAGGATTCTTATTTCTTTACATTTAAGAATTGCACAGGTAGCTTAGTGGACTAATGAGCCTGCTTAGGCAGAGTGTAGTGGCCAGGGTTTGATCCCCAGCATGCTGTGCTGGCCCCACCCCAGGGTGCGCTGAGGCTGAGATGGTGACTGAGACAGGGAGTGGTGGTGAGCACTAACCCCAGCACTTTGGAGGCTGAAAACAGGAGAATCACTATGAGCCTGATCTATGTAGTGAGACCCTGTACATCCTGTACTAAATACATTAAAAAAAAAAAAAAAGAACTGCACATGGATTTAAAATCATATACTCAGTTACCTCATTTATATAGATAAGGAAGCTTAATTTTTTTTTGTCTTTTTGAGACAGGGTCTCACTATGCAGTTCAGGCTGGCCTTGAGCTCACTTTTGTAGCCCAGGCTGGGCTTGAACTCACACTGATCCTCCTGCCTCAGCCTCCCGAGTGCTGGGAAGGAAGCTTAATTTTTATAGGTTAAATGACTTGGCTCTATAGCTTTAGTCATCACCAAATATCATACTAAAAATCTCCGTTTCTACTGTTGCTGTACATTTAGTTTTCTTGTTGAACACACGCCACACACTCCAGTGCTGTGTGAGCTGCAAGTGTGGCTTCCCCCACAGTTACTTCATGGCATTTGCCTGTCACTTCACTCTCTACCTGGTGGCATCTGCACTGTCATACGGTGATAACACTTCCTTTTACTTTCTCCACTTATTGTATAATCGGTCTAAAGGAGTTATGAAAACAATCTCACTTGTCATGACCTAGTTTTCTAAGCTTGATAATTTTTCAGAGGGAGTAGAGAATACAGATGAGATTTTTAAAAAGGCAAATGACACAGATGCGCAGACCTCTCTCAGCAACTGTAAAAGGTCGTTGTATCTCAAGGTGATGGCCGCATGCGGTGTGTCCAGGTGTTCCCGTCTAGTTCTTAGGAGCTCACTTCTAGCATCTCTGACACATTTAAGGCCAAGGAGTGACTCATAAGTAGCCAGGTGCCCAAGCTGTGTAGCGCAGCGCTGTCCTTGTGAGGAAGCCACACTGGGGCTGTGTTCCAGAGACAGTCCAGTGCCTGTCCTAGTCAGTCCCCCAAGTGAGGAGAGTGAGGCTTCCTGGACTGAGAATGACCACTGCTTAAGCAGAGGTGAGGACCAGGCTGACTTCTTACTGATATGCTGGTCCAGGTCTTGATGCTGGGCTTGGAAACTGTGGATGTGTACACAGACAGGACTTCTCTATGTCCATCTTAGGCCTTTTCCTTTCTGACTTTTTTTTGTCTTTTTAAGACAGGGTCTTGCTATGCAGTTCAGGCTGGCCTTGAGCTCACTTTTGTAGCCCAGGCTGGTCTTGAACTTGCACCAATCCTCCTGCCTCGGCCTCCCAAATGCTGGGATTACAGGCATGTGCCACCACGCCTGGCTCCTTTCTGACTTTTGGTTTGAAGATTTTTTTTTTTTTTTTCTTTTCCAAACTGGGGCATTGAAATAGAAGGAGGAACCTAGTATGTGTTATTCATTTATTTTTGGAGCGAGGTAAGTGAGTTTACTTTGAAAGCTGCTATCCCTTTCTCTTTGTTCAAGATGTCTGAATTTGACTTAGAGTTAGGTCCAACTAGCCAGGTGGGCATCTCTGCTAAGGAAGCTGCTCACACCTGTAAGAAACCTCTCAGTTCCCCTTAAACTGAATTGTTGCATGAAGTAAATGAAGGGGTAAAGTGGATTTTGAGATATCAGTGGGAGGGACCTTTTGCATTATAGTTTAATAGTAGCGTTTGCCTTTCCAGAGTAGTGTTCTCTGAGTGGGGATGGGCAGCTTCGGTCTGAGCTATCTGTCTGTGAGCGGCATTCGTTTTTGTAGCCTTTATGTGTTGGGTGGCCTAGAGATGGCTAAGTGAAGGACTTAGATGGCCCAACAGGGGTGAAGACATCACTTGCAGTTACATGAGGGTGGATTCCACCCTTCATCCTGGGGAATCCTCCTCTGACAGGGACGCTCTTGTGTCGGTATATGCTCAGCAGTACAGAGACCCGGCTACTGTGGTGTGAGGTGAAACCCTGTGAACTTGGATATTTTTATGCTTTTGCTCACTAGATATAGGAATCCTAACTAAAGGCTTCAGTTGTCCCACCCTGTAATCTGCTTGCTGAACTGCCGATTGGTGGTTTGTGTATTACATGAATTCTCTGTTCCTCACTTTCCTTTGTGACATGAAGAGATTGGAGATAACCCTCCCAAAGCCGCATTTCCCTATCAACAACACCGTCCTCTTTTGACTTTTATAAAAGCTAGTAAAGCTGAGGGCTGGACCAGGTACTTTATATCAACATCACATTTAATGCTCTGCATGTGTTCAACATCAGGCCCAAAGAGAATAAGCACTTTGCTCGCAACTCCTGCTAGTCTTATAGACAGGTGCAGGCAGTCTCCAAGCACTCTATGAGAAGCAGCACTTAAATCAGATCTTCCTTCAAACCACTTGGTAGCTGTACAGTGCTGTTCTGGTCTCTACAACCTTATTGTTCTGGGGCAAGTACTTATGGCTACTTTTTTCTGGTAAGATTTAAGTAAAAACTAAAACAATGTAAATTTATTTCTGCTTCATGAGGATGGAAAGAGGTCTGGAATAACTTTTTCTCCTTGAATGATTTAATCACTGGTACCTGAAGTAGAGATGACATGAGCAACAAAAATAAAACAAAGTCATTTAAAATTTTTTCTGGCAATTTTCAGACAGCAGATTTCCTACAAGAAATGGAATATTCTCCCCCCCCCCCCCGAGAATTCTAAAAGCTGTGATTAGGGTATTTTCTTTTCGTGGGAGATGGAAGTTATTGTTTAATATTTTTGTTCTCTACTAGGTAAAGAAAATCTTTTTCCTACATTGCTACTATATTTAGATTTTCAGAGGTAGAATATTACGAATCTGCTATTCCAGACTGACATCTATGTATAGGGACACTCAAATTAAATGTGGTGTAAATCCATGTCTTTTAAAAAAAGAAAGCAATTACTGTGTTGGAAAACCAAGCTATAAAAAGTAAATGAAATCATAGGAGGGACCAGTCAGGGTTTCATTCCTTTAAGCAAATGTCTCTGAATCTTTTTCCCTTTTATGTCTTGCTGGGCAGAACAGGGAATGCAAATGCTTCAAAATTAGGGCTGTAGGTATTTCCACATGGCTGAATGTTGGGGATTGTGCTTGTGGGTTCACTTTCTAGAGCATATGTGACAAAACCCCAAAGGAGACATGCATTGCCACTCAGTTGGTGCTTGGTTATCTGTCATCTTAGTTCTCTAGCATCCCATAGAATCTGGTTTTCTTTAAAAGAGATTTTTTTAAAAAAAATTATGGCTGGCTCAGCCTGCTCTGGGAATGGGGCTGATGCATCATGTGGTGCCAAGAATCGAAACACAGTCCGTGCAGCTGCCTAAGCTTGCCTAAGCAGGTGCTTTAGACAGCTGAGCCATCTCGCTGGCCCTAAAAGAGATTTTTATACAACATATGGACTATACTCTCATTGAGGTTGAAATTTCCTTTTATATAAATGTGATTTTGCCAACCTTAAATAGTACCTTCCAGCTTTTAAAAAATATTTTTACTATAAATATATAAATACACATGAGCATCTTTTAGCTCCTAACAACGTACACTCTAAATACCTAAAAAAGAAAAAGGAAGAAGAACATTTGGAACCTTCTAGAAAGTGTCAAGGTGTTTGCCTCTGAGTGGTAGCATGGAAACTGCCTGTCTTAGTTACTTTTTGCTCATTGCTGGGACAAGTACCCAACACCCAAAATGAAGGAAGGAAAGGTTTATTTAGCTCACAGTTACTGGAGGTTTCAGTCCACACGCAGCTGGATCCAAGGCTGAGTGGCACATGGCAGAGAGCAGCAGTTCATAGTGATAGGACAGTAACAATGGTGACAGAGGCAACCAACCAAGGGAGCAGAGAGCAACAATGCTAGTCTTTCTCTGTCTCTCTTTATATTACATTCAAGCTCCTTGCCTCAGCCTATCCACCTTAGGCTACACCCATAATCCCAAAAGTACTTAGACCCATAATACTATCCGTACTAAAACACATAATCCCAGGGATTATATATCAAGTCTCAAACTCTAGAAGTCCTCACCCCATGACTCATGAGGCTTTGAGGGGACAACTAGACATAAACCATCACACTGTCTCTATCTGGGGTCTCAGAACATTGAGCAGGGTGGCCTGATTTATCCGTTTCTCTAATCCCATCTCAGAAAGGGATAAGAACGTCATACAAGTATATTTTCAGGATAGCTGAGATGGGTGTAGTACTCATTTCCGTCAGTTTTTTTTTAAGTAGCAGTTAATGTTTAAAATTTTCACATTGACTAGCCATATGCTAATATCTATATTCTTTTATTTTTATTATTGCTTTTAATAAGAAATAACAATGTGACAGTTTCAAAACATGTTAGTACACTCCCAATATTCTATACAATGCATATTATTGTCCTCCTAGTAGTTATACAGAGCACAGAGGATAGATGTGATAATTTTTCTAATCATTATTGATACAAAAATTTTCTTCTCATCGAAGTAAGAGAAAATAGTTGTATACATAATCCATTGTTCCATAATCACAGTGTGTTATTGGCAAAACTGGAAATGTTGCAAGCTGTTGATTTAAGCCATTTACAGCTCAGCATACTAACCTAACTTTACGTTGTATGCCTCTTATTTAAACTTTTCTGCTGGGTGGTTAAGGGCAAGTTAAAGCAAGATCTGTATAACGAAACATGTAACTTTTGTATCTCCCAAGGTCAGTCAAATCCCCTCAGGATTTACTTTGAAACCATGTACAGTGCTTTGTAGAACTGTTGTCAGTGTCAGCCATGTGGGTGAGTCACGGCCATTGCTTGACCAGTTTGTTCTCTGTGAAGGCCCAAGAGAATGTTTTCTCTCTAGGTGACTCTCCTTAAGCACACTATAGATCTTCAGTCTCTTTCCTCTGTAGCCCCATAATTTCCTTGAACAGAAAATTTGGGAAACCACTGAGTTATGGGATGTTATAGCACAGGTTCTCTTTTATGTCCTGAGTTCTCACTGACCTTGAAGGGCTAGGGCCAAAATATTGGCAATGTTTGTAGTCCTCCTTTTTCCTCTAATTTTTGGCCTCCAGAAGAAAAGCTTAGTGACAGTATTAACCCTCCAGAAGAAAAGCTTAGTGACACAGTATTACTCTATAACATAGGTATTTGAGCTTAACATCACTGTCTTTCCGAGTATCAAACATCTTAGATTTACTTGGAGTTGGTATTATCGATCAATCATTGATTTCTTAATCTCTATAGAGTGTAATAAAAGCAGTTACACATTTTTACACAGAAATTTAGAAATCTGAGCATATACAAAATTGTAGCTTGTCCATCCTAGGGTATTTTTCCTAATCTCTTACTCTCATTGAATACCCTTTTTTGTTTTCTTGTAAACCAACCATTTACTTGAGAGAGAGAGAGAGAGAGAGAGAGAGAGAGAGAGAGAGAGTGAGTAAGAGTATAGCAGTGACTGAAATTACATTAGAAGCAGCACACATCTAAAAGACCAGAATGACTGAGCAACTACATTGAAGACAGCAAAGTACAATAGAAAAACCACAGTTGCATACCTCCCATCTTGTTCTTTCAAATGTGTAACATTTCTGATGTCTTATCAATTAGTATTCTCTTTATAATAAGTTTTTAAAAACCATAACATAAAAGGGGACAGGAAAAAATTAGTTTATTGGAAATAAGCACTCATGTTTGTTTGACCAATGTTGCATACCTATATCTGTTAATCTGAACAATAGAATTTAATGATTAATATATATAATGTAAGAATCATTGTTAAATTTTTATTTTTGTTTTGAAACTCTGTACCACTTGTAATGTTGCTTGTTACTGTTTTTTTTTTTCTTTGTTTCTACATATTTTTACTCTTTAAAATAAAATTGAATTAAAAAAAGTTAGGGAATAGGCTTCTCTAGCCATTTTTTCTAGCTCATAGGTACCTTATAGCTATGCCAAAGCTCTGATAATGATAGGTTGGATTTTTACCTGGAAACAAAGCAGCTTATATCCAGGCAGCTTGCTTTCTGTTATTCAACTTTTGCTTGGGTGCTAGATTAAAAAAAGAATGTGAGGAATAGTTAAGATGAGGGCAAACTATTAAATGGTACAGAGCATTCCCTTTGAGGACATGCTCAGAATTTCAAATGATAAAAGTCTGTGTTGACTCCTCAGCAAATACAGAGGTCATCAGCATCACTTCCCAGTGCTTTTTCCACATTCTTCCCAAGGTTCCCATTAAGTATCATCTTCTTGCAGTGAGAACTGAGTCTCTCCCGTTTTCTTTGTGGAGGTAGACAGTCCTCATGCTAAGGACTCACTGTTTGCTTGATTCCATGTGGTTAATCATCACGCAGTAAAGGGTAGGGACAACATAAGTCACTGTGGGGAGGGAAGGGTTGGAGATGTTTTTGTAATAAAGAAACTGCATGGAAGAGGTGGACCCTGCCTGTCGGACTGTGGGTCTGGAAGGACTGACTCATGCGTGACTCAAGTGGCAGCCTGTGTGGCCCTTTGGCTCCGGACCAACTTCTGCAAGGACAGAGGAGGTGTCACAGTGTTCTCTTGAGAACTTGAACGGCAAAATATATGGGGATGCTTCTGACATGCCCCGAGTGTGGGCGTGGCCCTGCTCAGGGGCTTGTGAGAAGCTGTGGCACACCTTTCAGCTTTTGACTTCCTGTGATTTGTTGCCGGCCTTTACTTGCCAGCGAGGTGTGCAGCAGAACAGCGGCTTAGACAAAGGAAAACCTTGGCTGTTCCTGGAGACGGTGCACATCTTTACCAACTTACAGGACTCCTTGAGCATGTTCAGTGTTCCTGCATAACTTTCACCTGTTGAGGAACTTTGACTATTTGAATTGAGGAGCAAACTGTAGATTGTTTTACTATTTGGCCCTTGCTATGTTTCCCCCCCTCAGCCTATCCATTCTTTTACTAGTCTCCTCAAAGTTATTCTTACACATGTAGTCAGTTAAGAATCATCTTGTCACATCACTGAAAAGAAAAGCTACTGCATTTGGGTTTGAGCTAAAATATATTAGCAATTTAAGAGACTTGATCTGCTCTTGATTTGAATCTCCCTATCAAGAAATATAGCACATCTCACACTTCTTAGGTCCATGTGCCCTGTAGAAAGTTTTTACAATAATAATTTTAAAATGTAGCCATTGCACATTATTAATTTCTACTTAGGTACTTGGTAATTTTTACTGGCAATGAAAAGGGTATATTTCCTCAACCCATTTCTAATTGGTTATTACTGATATACAGAAGTTTACTGATTTTTGCTTGTTTATCATATGATCTCCCTGTTGAACTTGTTAATACTTCAAATAAGTTTTCATTTGACTTTTTGTTTTTTCTCTGTAGCTTATCATATCATCCATGGAAGTTGGAATAATACTTGTTCCTCATTTTCTTTTATCACATTATGGTTTATGGAGCAATTTTCTGTTGATTGAAAGTTGCATATTTATTATCTATAAAGCGAGGGTGCTTGTGGTTATTTTTATTATGCTATGGAAACTTTTGTAAGTGACAGTTTGAATGCTGACCTTGGTGGCACTCACCTATATAGTCCAAGCTACTTGGGAAGCTGAGGCAGCCTTGCAAACAGTGAGACTGTATCCATTTTTTAAAAAATGGGGAGAGATTGAGAAGGTGACAGTGATTTGTGATAGCTGAGGGAGCGGGCAAGGTGGAGGATGGGACTTGGAATGGGACATGAGGCAGGCTCCAGTCAAGAGAGAGAAAGGTAATATCTAGGGACAA
Source organism: Myocastor coypus (assembly GCA_004027025.1). NCBI lineage: Eukaryota > Metazoa > Chordata > Mammalia > Rodentia > Myocastoridae > Myocastor > Myocastor coypus. Next base: position 42,742 of record PVJA010004605.1, read on the forward strand.
AAACTTAACAGCCAAGCTATGAATCTTGGTGACATTTTCCTAGAAAATGGGAAAATGGTGTAGGTTGTTCAAGTGACCAGATTGCCTTCCATTCGTGATCTGACAAGTTCTGTGATAGCAGCTTTCATTTCACTATCGTGATCCCCTAATGGGAGTAAGATTGAGAAGGAGCAATAACTAAGCATAGGCCCGGGCTAGCTGTTAACAGGAGCTAGTGGACAATGGATGCTTTTATCCTCTTTCAAATGAAGCAGTCTGGAATTGTTCAGCCCACTGCTAGGGGGCATCTGCTTCGGTTTTCCATCATACTGTGAATGCACCAGGCCAGGGCTCGATCATATTCCTTGTATGATTGTGGGACAGTGCCCAATACCCACCCCATTCTGTGCAGTAATGATGACTTATAAATTTGGGGGTTGGGGACCTACTTTTCTCTAAGGAGATACCAGTTTTTAGAATCTCCTGGTTGATACTAAAACTTTTGGTGTGGTCCTGAGTTCAGCAGGGAAATTCTCTCTTGCCTTCCAGATAGTGAGATCAAAGTCTTCGCCTGTGTTTTGATCACAATTTCAGCTGTGTCTCATTAGAAGTCTGGGGGACTCAAAGATTGGGGGTCTGTGGCATAGCAGTGATGCATTAGACTGTCAAAAGAATTGAGAATGGCTCCATAGTTTTGGTAGAAGGAGTTTCCACAAGATTCCTTGCCCTGCTTGTGATTTTTCTCTTTGTGTGGTAGGAATACAATGCAGGTGGTTCATAGGACAATCAATATACAAGCAATACACAATATTGAATGCACTGTGTCTTTCACTGTGTCTATCTCTAGACTGCCGAAAACTCCCGTGTGAAAATGCACCTTCATTCAGAAGTACTCCTTTTAAGCTAGGTGATTAAAGGTGTTACTGCTTACCAGTCCGGTCCCTTTCTTTTTAAAGGCTTTGTGTGTGCATCGGTGTGTGATATGGGTTCTTCAGAATACATGAAGACAAACTCAGGTGAGTCTGTAAATGGCTCAGTCACTATTGCTGGTATTTTCAATAATTTTGTACTATTTTATGACTTTCAATTGAAATAAAAAAAAAAAGGACCATGTTTATTAGTGAGGCACCATGTAACATTTCAGCACACATGTACATCGTATAGCTGGGCTGCATGTGTCAATCCCCTCAAGTGTTTATCACTGGTGGGAACATTCAGAACTCTTTATTCTAGCTTTTGAGCCCTACAGTACACGGTCACAATCTGAAGTCACCGTGTAGCGCAGCAGCGTTCCCGAAGTTACTCTTTTCTATGCTCTTATCATTTTTCGCTAGTTTTTAAAGTTAGTCTCAGATTTAAAAAATTGTACTTTTTTTTTTAATGAAGAGGTGGTTAATCTTGATATATGTACATTTGGACTTTTAAGACCAAACAAATTAGCAATTATATCTAAATAAAAGGAAATAGAGCCCTGTATAGTGGCATATCTCTGTTGTACCAAGCACTTGAGAGGCCAGAGCAGAAGGATGGTTTCAGATTAGCCCTGAGAACATAGCAAGACTTCGTCTCAGAAAAATAAAAATAAAAATAGAGCTAAATAGATTAGGGATACTTGTGTCATATGCTTAAGCACTGAAACATAGTATTGCTGATGTGAATTATCTTATTTACTTTTGGCTAGAATCAAGAGTAAGGAAAACTCCTGGGAACAAAAGCACTCGTATATTTACTTTGAGGAGTCTACAAAGAAAGTATTTTAATTCACATTTTGAAGAAATATAGAATGAGGCCAGGGGCTATTAACTGAGGTAAGAAGTTCACAGTTCCTCTAAGCACTACTTGGGGAAGAGCAACTCAAAGTCCAGCACACGATGTGATTTATGGAATACACAGAAGATCTGTGTGTGCTGGGGGAAGGCTTGGTTCAGGGGGTGAGGCTGTACTAATGTAAGAAAGAAAGTTAAATTTAAGCTAACAGTTGAGCCCCTTGCCAAAATGTCTTCCTTGGTGTCTTAGGGGGCTTTCTCCTTGTCTGTACAGGTATTAAGCCTTTATGGACCTTGTTATGGTTTCTGTATAGGTGTCCCCTCAAAGCCTTATGCAATCATGGGCTGGCTTCTGGAATTTGTAATTGATTATTGTTAAAATGGGTGCGGCCTCTCCCTTGGGACAGGTGATTTGGATTTCCATGTAAAGAAAGAGAAGTTAGCTGCTTGAGCAGCTGGCTCTCTCCCTGCACTCCTGCTCTTAGCTGCCACCATGAAAGCTTGTTTGCTGCCCTGTGCTCTGCCTTGGAGCCAGCTGAATACGGACTGAAACCTCCAGTAACTGTGAGCTAAATTAACCTTTCCTTCCCTCCTTTTGAGCGTTGGGTACTTATCCCAGCAGTGAGAGGAGAGTAAGACAGACCTGCCTGCTGGGTTGTGGACAGAATGAAGACTTGGGGAAGGATGTTGTGCTCCTTTCCTGGCTACTCACTTGGCATCTGAGTGTGGAGTGGGTGATTCCAGGCACAGTAAAGATGCCAATAGCAATCTGTCTTGTGTTGTACTAGTCATTAAAGCTTGTCTACTTGAGTAACATTAAATGGATAATTAATGCATCTGTCAAATATTTCAGGGAAAATCCTCTGGGGACCATTGTTTTATTTATCTCTGGGGTACTCTAAGCCTCTTTAGCATACAGAAGGATTTCCTTCTTCCAAGCCTTTGTGTTGTATACAGACTAAAAGAATTTTAGGGACACAGAAGCACTGCTTCCTTTGATGCCTTCTATCTTTAAGATGAAAAGAGCCACAGCTGAGTGACGGTCATTTGAAATACCAGGACCATCTATGGCCATACCACGCTGAATGTGCCAGGTCTCATCTGAAAAACCAGGACCACTGATCAGTTAGGTGTCCTTTCTGCAGTCTACATTGGTGTTCTTGCCTTGTGCTTCTGTGGCCTCTTAAACATGTGTCTAGTCCTTCTTGGACCTTATCGGCTAAGACAGTGGGATCCTGTTTTGAGTATCCGTCTGTGCACTGCCACCATGGTGGCTCCATCCTGGAAAGACCCTGAATTGCATTACCAGTGGGCTACTCTGTGTCTTGAAAGAGTCATAGGTGAGTTCTGTGCTCCTTTAATTCCCTAGAACAACTGGCAGGTCCCTCCAGGCAACTGTTAAAATGGTCAGTTTGGGCAGTATTATCTGTCATCTTCAATATTTATTTTGATACTTCATTAATTATAAAGTTGGCATAGATAGCACTTTGCTCCTGGAATTCAGTGGAAGCACAGCAAGTTTCTTGGGCTCAATGATAAAAAGAGGTTAGAGACAAAGGGCTTGGATGCTGAGGTTAGCGAAGAAGACTGTACCCTACTGGGTGGTGCTGGGTTGGGCTGTAGGAGAGGAGGGACAATTGCCCTGCAGTGCCCCGTAGCCCTGCCCCCTCCTTGAACTCCTTGAAGGTCTTCTGCCCTTGCGCTGGGCCGGCTGTTTCATCTTAGTTTGCTCTTCTGTGGGTCACCATTCTTGTCCACTTCTTTGAATTTCCACCTTCATCTCACCACTGGCCATGATGCTCTCCTGCCCTGAGGCTTCTTCAGTGAATAGAAGGCTTTTTTTCTCCATATAAGGTAACCGTGACCCCTCCCAGTCACTTCCTGGTCAGCAGCCTCCATCAGGGTCCTCTGCTCTGGCTTCAGTGTTTGCAACCAGCACGGATGCCTTTGGGAGTTTGTGGAGCTCCTGCCACTCAGTGCAGCCCGAACCAACCAGGCTGTTCCTCCTAGGAACTGAGGCTTTGTGGGATTGTGTGCCTGAGTAGAGAACTCTGTGTTCAAATTCTGGCTGGGTTAATTCACTTTTTTGCTGATTTATTACATTGCCCAGGACTTTGAAGATTAGGTTGTCTTGTTGCCTGGTCTTAGGTAGAGAACATTTTATTTTTACTATTATATTAGCTGTGGATTTTTTTTTTTTTTGGTAGTTTCTCTTTATTACAGACGTTTACAAAATATTACAAACATTGGCACCTGCCAACTATGAATCAAAATTTACTAAAACCTGTCCTAGTAAATGTTGAACTGACATGGGCCAACACAGCTTTCAAAGTTGCAGAGGAAAAGGTCAAAATATAGGATCTGGGGGGAATGCATTTTTTGTTTTAACTTGTGTAATCCCGTTGGGCATTAATTGTTTATTTACTGAATGGGTGTGTGAGATGTGAACTTAGATTGGCTCTTTTTTTTTTCTTGGCTTTAAATGTATCTTCTTGTTGAAATAGTTTAGGAGGTTTTCAATGGTTGGAATTTTACAAAAATCATGCTATTCCTTTTTTTTTTTTTTTTTTTCCTCATATGTAAGGTCTTCTGTAGTTCAGGCTGATCTTGAACTTATCATATAGCCCAGGCTTGCCTTGAACTTCCAGGGATTCTCCTGCCTCAGCCTCCAAAGTGCTGGGATACAGGTGTGTGTCATCATGACCAGCTATGATTTTCCTGCGTCTGTGTGTGTGTGTGTGTGTGCATGTACACACACACACATGTACATACACTAATCATCAACTCTTAAACTATAACATCTAAGCAACTTGGAATATGATTTAGCTCTGTTTTTCTGAAATTAGGAAAAGTCAACCTGACTTAGTCCCAGAAGAGGCTTCTGGAGAAGCCACAAAGGTCTTATACTGACCTCAGAACTATATGTGCATCAAAACATTACAGTCTCAATGTTAGTGATAAGTCAGCAGAGTTCATTAACTCTGAGACCATGTATCATATATGCTATTTCTTGCTTGGTTGGTGTAAGTGACCCTTGCAAGGCAGTGATGGGAGCAACATGGTAGCATCTTTTTAAATTAAAAAGCAAATTTTTCAACTTTATTTATGTTATGGCCAGCTCAGCCTGCCCTGGGGGTGGGGCTGGTGCATCATGTGGTGCTGGGGATCGAACTGTGGTCCCTGTGGTTGCCTAAGTTTTCTGAAGCAGGTGCTTTAGACTGCTGAGCCATCTTGCCAGATCCAGTAACACCTTTTTTTTTTGGTCTGTTTGAGACAGGGTCTCACTATGCAGTTCAGGCTGGCCTTGAGCTCACTTTTGTAGCTCAGGCTGATCTCGAACTCACACCAATCCTCCTGCCTCAGCCTCCCAAGTGCTGGGATTACAGGCGTGCGCCACCACGCCTGGCTCAGTAACATCTTTTATTTGTTGAAATATGGATATTTCTGAATGAGAACTTCTAATTTTTCCAGGACTTAGAGCTTATGCTCAATGCTTCATTAAAAATTGTTGACCCATTTTTGGGTAAATCTATTTGGATAGATTAAAGAAAACAGTATACAAGGTATGTATCATTTGTTAGTGGATTAAAGTGCCTACTTAGGCAGACACAGGGCCCGGGCTTCAGTCCCTGGTGTGCTGTGCTGGCCCTGCTCCTGGGGCCACACTGAGATAGCACCTGAGACTGGGCGTGTTGGTGCATGCCTGTAATCCCAGTGCTTGGGAATCTGAAAACAGGAGAATTAGTATGAATCCCTGTACTAAATCCAAAAAAAGAAAGAAAAGAAAATGTTGAGAAAAACAAAATGGGACAGAAATGTCTTTGTGGCAAACTATGGCATTTACATCTTGGTTTTTAAAGATAAGTAGCACATAAAGGTCTTTAATAGTTTTAAAATTTAGAAATATTCTAAAAGTCTGGAAATTTATATAATATTCATGGCCTTATTGCAAGGGATTTGCCTCCATCCATAGGCAAGGCTAGTTTTTGTAAGCGTCTCTTTCCCTCACTGTTACTTCATAATTTTCCTGTCATATCCAAAGTCACTCTTTCAAACTGCAGTGGCAGCTTATAATACACAGGATGGGTGCATCTGTGCAGTTAGAGCTTCTTCAGATCGTTCCCCCATTATCTGCCTCAGGTAGGTTTTCAAAACTTCATTTTTCTCTTGAGCAAAATGGGGCAAAACTATCTCAAACTTATTTGTAAGCCTTAAACAAAGTTTCCACCATGCCTACCACGTATGAAGTGTTAGGTAAAGTCTGAATGCTACCATGTGTATTTTCCACTCAGCCAAATAGCCCAGCAATTTTCTGTTAAACAACAATAAAACTCAGAGCCCCTTCCTGTCATCCAGAAGTGATAGTCTCTCCCCTAAGGTGGTAGGGCAGCTTGAATAGTTTGCAGTGTGTACTTTAATTAATTTTCATGTATTTAGTACAGGGACTACAGGGTCTCACTACACAGGTTGGACTTGGAGTGATCCTGTTTTTCAGCCTCCCAAGCGCTGGGATTACAGGCGCATCCCACCATGCCCGTTCTCAATCCCTGTATCAGCATGCTCTGGGGGTGGGGCTGGCATAGAATGTGGTGATGGGGTCGAACCCCAGTCCCTGCGCCTACCTAAGCAGGCGCTTTAGTCCGTAGAACTATCTGGCCGGACCTGCAGTATGTTCTTTAGAGCTTGTTTCTCGGTCCTTCCTTTCTCCATATCCGTTGCTATTCTGCATCTTGGTTGGGGGCTGTGGCTGGCTGGGTCTTTGTACTCTCTCCTGCTTTTGTGGCACCTACTTGCCCCTAAGGAATTCTTTGTCCGTTCAATTTCCCTTTTAGGAATACAAGAGGTAGTCTCTTTCTCCAGTTAGAGGAGACAATAGAGCCAGATTTAAAGGTTTTCTTTCTTGCCAGGGTGCTCAGTAAGAAATATTTTTTTAAATACCTTTTTGGAGAGCTAAAGGTATAAATCAAGCCGGGCATGGTGGCTCACGCCTGTAATCCCAGCACTTGGGAGGCTGAGGCAGGAGGATCGGTGCGAGTTCAAGACCAGCTTGAGCTACAAAAGTGAGCTGAAGTCCAGCCTGAACTGCATAGTGAGACCCTGTCTCAAGAAGGCAAAAAAAAAAAAAAAAAAGGTATAAATCATAGTTTGGAGCTCGGTTGACCATCCCAGTATGAACACACGGATGTGGTACAGTTGCTAGTAAATTAGAGTTCACTGCTCCAAGCTTTACTAAGCGTTCTCACCCCTGTTATCTTTCAGATCACCCACCTGTTGTGAGAAACCTTTCAGTCCCAAGTGCCCTCTGACCCACTATCTGCCAGCTAGTTCTGGGCAGCTTGGGGGTGCCTGCCCTGCTCCCCGTGCCTTTCCCTCAGGGGTGAAACCTGGGGTTAAACAGAGCACATCTTTGTTCTCAGTGCTGCCCGCTTTTCATAGATGGCAGAAAGAGAAGCTCAAAATGCAATATTTCGTTGAGTTGGCTTTAAACAGTCTTGCCTTGTGTCTTGTTGGCTGGGGGATGCAGACAGCAGGGAACGTCCTGTGTCAAATGCTGTCTATTTTGTACCTCCTTGATGCCTGTGCTCAACATTATCTAAAGTGTTAAGTAGCATTTTAAGAACACACACTTAGGTTAAAAGGAAACTTTGATTGCTAAGAATGAAAAGTACATGAGAGTTATGAGTGGTTAATAGCTCTGGTAGCTCTGAGTAATGCTGGGGTTTTGCAGATGTCATGTCACCCCTATGTGTATGTGTATGACCTCCATCGCTGGTGTTTGGTTATGTTATGTAGTCTATTGGGGGAATGAATTGAAACCGGGCAGAGGGAGTTTACCTTTTGAGTGACTTCTTGTGTGGGAGGGCTCTGATTATTGCAATGTATAGGCTGGAGATCTAGCGACCTGGGTAGGTAGTGGAGTGCATGAAGAGGCTAAAGGGTGGAGCTGGCCTTCCCTTCATGCTTTCTCTAGGTGGTTTCTTAAGTATGATACTTTTAGCTGGACATGGTGGCTCACCCCTGTGATCCCAGCCCTTGGGAGGCTGAGACAGGAGGATCGGTGTGAGTACCAGACCAGCTTGGGCTACAAAAGTGAGCGCAAGGCCAGCCTGAACTGCATAGTGAGACCCTGTCTCAAAAAGACAAAAAAAAAAAAAAAAAGTATGACACTTTTTTATGGTCAGTTGTTTAATAAGAAGAGATGGTTTGTGATATTCTGGTGTGGAGTTGGAGCATTTTCAGAGGTGATAGATCAAATATTTTTAAATGAATCCTGCACATACCATCAGGCTGGCCTTAAACTCACTTTTGTAGCCCAGGCTGGTCTTGAACTCACATTGATTCTCCTGCCTCAGGTTCCCAAGTGCTGGGATTACAGGCATGTGCCACCATACCCGGCCCTACAAGGTATTTTAAACTGAAGGTAGCTGTTATATTTCTGTCATTCTAAGAGGTCCCCCTTCTGTGTATAGGTCTCCCATCCTTACCACTGCTCTCCTTGCTTCCAAATCTTCTTTGGGCATTTCTTTTGTTGCGGAAGTAAGTTAATCTCATTAATTCTCTGCGCATTGTTGAAATGAAGGGGAACACAGCATCAAGGAGGCCTTGGATAGGGAGGAAGCATTTTGGAGGAGCTCCGAACTGAGAAGGGAAAAGGGCTAACCTGTGAAACGCCAACAGGCTCGAGTTTTCCTGGGGGTGGGAGGGACATGGGATAGGGCGGTTGGGTCAGCTGAATACTCTCCATTGACTCAGTGGGAAAGAAAAGAAGGCCAAGAGCCTCCTGGTGTTGGTACTGCCCTAGGCTGCTGAGGCCTTGATGTTGGTGTTTGGGGTCTCTGCTGCATGGTTCCAGGAATGGCTTGGCACACCTGACCACTGTGGTCCCCTATCCTCTGCATACTCCGCTCTGAGCCAGCCTGTTCCCAGGAGGTCTACCAGTTGTCACTGGCAACTTCTCCAGTTGGCTTGTGGTGCTCCTTGTCTTCACGCTCAATTATGTCACTTTTGCCTTTGACACATCATTAGGTTTGCTTTCAGCTATTCTAACGTAGTTAGTATTCTATAGAATAGCCTGTAATAGAATCCTGCTTTTCTTTCCTGATGTTTTTTACTTCATCAACAGACATTTATTTGCTCATGACTACAGGTGCTGAAGTCCAAGATGAAAGGATCAGCAGGTTGGAGATGAGTTCTGTAGGTAGATGACAGCAGGGTGGAAGCACCGGGCAGCGCTCAGATGTGCACGTGAAGATGGCAGAGATGGCAAATTTTATGTACTTTTTAAAATTCGATTGATTAAAAACCATTGAAAACTATGTCAACCTGTATACTTTTTCCATGAGAAGTCAAATTGATCAGTTCTGAGCTTTTAATTCAAGAACTAATTTAAAAAGGTTTCGCTCAGACCTTTGAGAAAGTTCCACTGAGCAGAACTGATGGCAGCCCTTGGAGGGGCAGAGAAGTGCACCCCCACCCTCCCTTCACCTTTGCCTGAACCAGAGATGGAAGAGCTTTCCTCCAGGCCTCGTCTGGAAGGCCAGATTGTGATGGCCCCCAGCAGAGGTGGCCTGATGAGAAACAGATTTTTTGGCTTCACTAAGATTTCCCAGAAGTTGTTGAATAACCTGGTAAGGGCTATAAAAGATGGGGTGCGGGTCCAGCAAGTTCCTAACTTGCTGGTGTTGTGGTTTCATTTTAAAATATATTTTAACTGTTATATAAACATAAAATCATGCACATTTATTGGGTACCACGTGGTATTTCAATGCCTGGATGCACTGCATATGTTTCCCTTAGTTACTGTACTTTTTTTCAATGCTCAGACAAATTAGCCCTATACCTAAAGTCAGAGGAGAAAAGGTTTAATGTAGTTAATAGTCTGTGGAGGTTTCAGTTTATAGTTGGCTGGTTCCAAGGCAGAGTGGCATGGCAGAGGGGCACCCCAGAGGAAAAATTGTCCATGGTAGGCAGAAGGCAGCAAAGTAGTGAAGTAGCAAAGCAGCAAGCAATGACACAGTTTTCTTTCTGTCCCTTATGCTCTAGCCAGACTACACGCCCCTAGCAAGGGAAGCACTCATATGCAGGGTGGGCCTTCCCATTATCCACCCCAGAACTATGTCAGACCAATCAGGACTAATTTTATAATCACACACCCTTAATCCCAGCATCACACACCCTAGACCCAGCCACCTCTGAAAACCTTCACCTATGACTGCGTGAGGCTTTGAGGGGATAGCTAGACCTGTACCACCACAACGTTTATATCAGTTTACACATTTCTGTCTCATACAGTTATCATTTCTTTATATTGGAAACATTTAAAATCCTAGCTTTGGGCCCAGCGGGATGGCTCAGTGGTCTAAAGCGTCTGCTTGGGAAAGCTTGGGCGGCTTCAGGGACCGCGGTTCGATCCCCGGCACCACATGCTATGCCAGCCCTGCCCTTGGGGTGGGCTGAGCTGGCCATAAAAATGAGTGAATAAACAAAAAAAGGTTCTGAAACAAGAAAAAAATAAATAAATAAAATTAAATTAAAAAAAAAAATCCTAGCTTTTTGAAACATAATACATGATGGTTCTATAAAGCCACCCTACCACTATGCAACAATAGTAGAGCAAAGCTTCTAATTTGTGTTTAACTATAGCTTCATCTTTTCCCATTGCTCCTTGCTCCTCACTCTGCCCTGGCCTTGGCTTCTGTGACATCAACTTTTGTCATGTTCTGCAGATGAAGCAGATCATGTGGTACTTGTTTTGCTTTGCCTGGCTTATTGCACTGAGTATGATGTTTTCTCTTTCCATCCATGTTGTTGGGAATAATAGGATCTGATTCTTTGCTATGGCTGATGAGTATTCCATTGTGTAAGTGGGCCACAGGTTCTTCATTCATTAGTCAGTGGACACTTTAGTTGTTATTCTGTTTTGGCTTTGGGGAATAATACTATAATAGATGTGGGAGTGTGGATGTCTCTTCGATATACTGATTCCCTGGGTATATATTCAGCAGCGGGATTGCTGGGACATGTAGCAGTTGGAGTTCTAACTTTTTGAAGAGCCTCCATATATTTTCATATTGGGTACACTAAATTACCTTTCTAATGGTACTGTCCAGGGGTTTTCTTTTCTCCACATCCTTAGCTTCACCTGTTATCTTTTACTTTCTTGATAAGAGCTATTCTTGCTGGAGTGAGATGGTTACCTCATTGTGGTTTTGATTAGCATTGCCTTAACGATTAATGATGTTGACCAGTTTTTTCATAAGCTTATTGAACATTTGTGTTTCTTTGAGAAATACAAATTTCTAGTTTCTAGTTCAGTCTTTGCTCATTTTGAAGTTGTGTTTTTCCCTTTTTTCCTATGGAGGCGTTATGGACTTGCATAGATAGATATTCTGAATGTTAACCCTTGTTGGATATGCAGTTTGCAAATTTATTCACCTAAGGGAAGTCCAGCTTTATTGGCTCTCAAGTTCCTGTAATTTGAGAAGGAAGCTTCTTTAGGAAAAAGACTGCGAAAGGTGTGTCTTCTCTACTGCTACAAGAATGTTTGTCATGAGCACATTGCTGGGTGCTTCCCTGGACCTTCGAGGCTTAATGCTTCACTAGTTTGCTCTAATTTTTTCTATCCTAAAATGAAATGCAAGGGGCTGGGGAGATAACTCCATGGCACAAGTGCCTGCCTGGCAAGTGCAAGGTCATGAGTTTGAACCCTGGTCCTGAAAAAAGAAAAAAAAAAAAAAAAGCTAAAATGAAAGGCAGAATAAAGTAAGAGTTGCCTACTCAAATTGCTTACTTCCTCTGAGTTTTATTCTCAAAATCAGTCTTTTGGAAATGTGTTACATTTGGAAGATTTGACAAGTAGCAAGCAAGCCTCTCGGAATGGGAAATGCTGTATACAGTTTAAATTCTACTAGAGTCCAAGTTTAATTTAACCATTTTTCCAAACTTCACTTTGGCAATCATTTGTACTGTAATTTAGTGTTATGAAATGACCTTTGACCAAAACCAATTAATTTTGCATTTCACTTCTGGATTGTTGCATTATAAAATTTTAGAGACATTTTCTGAGAAATTGTATAAAATTTCCATAGTAATTGTGACCTTGAGGCATTTTTGTGTCAAAGAAGATGCACAATCTCCTCTCCTTTGTCTAGTAATTACTTTCTCATCTTTTTCCCCACTCTGATTAGTCTTCATATCTTTTTTTTTTTTTTGCTTAGATAAATACTTCATCAATCAGGGATTAGAATAATCTCATTACCTATGGGAATTCCTCAGTGTGGCTCAGTGCTTTAATGGAGCTGTTAGAGAGCTTTTATCATTGAAAGCAACACCGAGTGACCAGATGGACTCATTGGAAGCAGCTTCCAGAATGTCGGGGAGGAGGCTATTTAATGAGGCATAACACACAGAACAGAGAGGGCAGCCCTCCCTTAGCTGTTGGTGCTTTGTTTTACCTTTTGCATTTACACACTTTTTTCTTCTTTGTAGGAGAAATTGGTTTCAGAGGTGAAGTTAAGGGGATTTACTTCATATCATGAGAATCAAGGCAAAAAGCAAAGAATGCGCCTCTGTTCACAGAGCGGACTATGTTCTGAGGTGCATGGAGTTGACAGTTCCTACTGCCAGGAGGGCAGCTGCCAGCCAGGCTTTTCAATGCAGCCCAGTTCCTTAGTTTTGGATATAGATTTCAGCATCCAGATTGGCCATTGTTGTAGGTACCAATTGGGCACTTGGACAGCTTGCCAGCTTCGTTGTGGCCTGGTGGACAAAGCCAGATTTTGAATCCTGAGTTGAAGGTTAGAAACAAGTCCTCTAAACTAATTAAACCTCATTATCATTCAAGTAGGGCTTTAATACCAGTGCAGGCCACTAGTGTAATAGAAAATAAGAGAAATTTTTGAACCTGCTCCTCCATCCAAGAACTTTATAAAACTTGTGCAGATCAGTTTTGAATTGAAGGCGCTGCTGATTTATTTTTAGTCTCTGGAAAAATGAAATTAAAAGGCCTTCAAAACCTGTTCTTTTGAGAGTGGTATTCATTTCCATTGGTTTTAATTTGGCCAGATTATTTTTGGCTGGCTCCATACTCCTGAGAAAAGGGTGTGGTGGAAAAAATGATATGGGAAGTGAGTACAACAAGGAGGAATTTTGTATTGTTGTGCAAAAGGAGGAATTAAAGAGCCAGGTTAAAAAAAATAGCTGGATGGAGCTGGGGAGATGGCTCAGTAGAATAAGCACTTGCTTGGCAAGCACAAGGACCTGAGTTCAAGCCCTGGTTCTGGAAAAAAAAAAAAGCTGGCAGATTCTTGGTACAACTTTGATGTAACCACCTTTGCATATAAATGCCTGAAATTCGTCAATTACTAAATACTTGGTAGACAAACCTTCTCCATGCCTCTCCCTTCCTCGTGGCGGGAGTTCATATTGCCAGAGTGGCGTTAGACTCAATTCGATCCATTTGCAAAATTAGATTTTTGGCACATGAGGCAAGTAAGTGGTGTGCTGGCACCAGCTTGCTGTCCAATAAGTGACAGGTAGTCTTAGTGATAACTGTTCCGTATTGGCATTTGTTCCCTCCGCCCTGGCAGGTTGGCCCGGTGCCAGCCACTGCTTCACTCTTCTTTCCAGTTCAACTCTTTCATCCTCAGTGCATGTGCATTGTGGGAAGTGAGGCCTTTCCCGTGGTCTTCTGAGGGATGTGGATTCCTGTTCTGCTGTAAGTGTTGTGGGTGGTGGCACCTGTCACCTTTCTGGTGGCTGCCCTGCGTGTCACCATGAGCTCAGTTCCTTCAGGGTGTGGTACACTTGGCCTGTGCAGCTTCTAGCCTGTCCCTTTGGTCAGTCCATTCTGGCAGAGTACTTCAGAATATCACATATCTCTCTGATGCTTTCGTTATAGAATTATAATCGTGGCAATAATGGCAGTAAGCTTCTGTGATCCCTTACCTAGTGCTGGTTATCATACCCAGTTCTTCCCTTGCATACTTAGACTTAGACCTCATGGCTATGTGTGTGTTTGTGCGTGTGTGTGTGTGTGTGTGTGTGTGTGTGTGTGTGTGTGTAAACATTCCTCGTGATACCAGAAGAGGAAGACAGGACTCTGCAAGGATAAGAAACCCACTCAGAGTCCCACAAATGGGAAAAGGCAGAAATAGCTTTCAATGCAGATTCTGCTGACTCTTACCTCACCTGTTCCTTCTTTGGCTTCCACAGGGCTGAAGTTATCTGTCCAAAAGGTTGTTAGCCTTACCACATATTAGAATTATCTGAGGAGTTTGAAACAAAGATTCCCTTGGTCTCTTTTCAGGCCAATCAATCAGAATCTCCAGGGGCAGCACCCAGGTCATCCTGTTCTAGGAGCACTCCAGGTAATTTTCCATGCAAGGATGATAACCACTGGTGTTGTCCAGATCCCTGACTGTCCAGGAAAATCTGAAGCCCGTCCACTTCTTCTAGGTTAGTCAGCTGGTTAGAGCAGGAAATCAGTCCTAGAGCTACTGATGGTCCCTTTGGAATCTCACTGTTCTGATTCCCAACCCTGTTGGTAGAGACCAGATGCGAGAAGTTTTGTTTGAGAGAGGCATGACCTGTAGTGTGAATGGCACTGCCTACTTGAGAGACATGGCTTGCTTTTGAAGGACTGCAAATGGCTGTGCTATAAATAACCTCTGTGCGTATCACCTGAGATGTTAATATGCTATAATTAATATGAAGCATACCTTTACATACTCACATGTATGTGGACAGACACAAAATCACCATGGTTAAGATGGCAAGACCTCTGCTAGAGGAGATTGAAAAGCTAGTTGGTCATATATACACGGTCATCAGTGTAGCCAGCGAAAGGGGTGATTGTGTTTTCCACAGCAGACACAGAGGTTATTCATGCTATGGCATCACACCAGTTGTTCTTCAGGCCAAGACACATGGCACAGTGTACTCAGCCATGATTTGGGTCTCTTGCCAACAACCCACGTGGCTCCCTGTGGTTTCTGAAGCACAGGTTCTGTCCTGCTCAGAGTCCAGCTGGGTGTAGAGGGCCATCCATGATGTTACCTTCATGTAACTGGGCTGTTTTTCAGGCATGCAGCTGAACACATGGGGCCTTTTCAGTTTGGGGGCTGACAGCCCTTCTTAGTGGGGTAACTTTTTCATGCTCTAATCTCCCCACACCAAATTAATGTCTTAACTGCTTCTTGAAACTTGAGGAAGTTCTTCTCTGGTTATATTATCTCTTTTGGATATACTATGTCTTCATTTTGTTCCAGATATTTTTCAGTAGTACCTTCCAAATCACAACTTAGATGTTTTGCATGGTTCATTTTCTCAAACCCATTGATTTTAGCAGTCACTTTTGATTTCTTTTTCTCTTACTGAGTACTCTGCATGCTCCCCTCTCCCTAGCAGCTTGGTGTTGCTTTATAGGCTGATGTTGTTTTCAAATCTTTCTTAATGACCTCTGATCCTTAGTTGTTGGTTTGATTTAATGAATTAATAGTTGAGTGAATAAACTGAGAGGGGTGCCTTTCATCTTCTCTGTAGTCATAGTGTCTCCAAAACAGGCCTTGTCAGAGTAGCAGGCCAACTCTACTTTCCTGGTAGTGCCAGAGAAAGGGGGTGTAGCCTACCAGTGTCTTTCACAATGTGGAGGTCCAAAATGACCCTTAGCTCTTCTCTGATACCTACCCCACAAAAAGGTCCTATGGGGGAGGGTTAGCCATTGGGTGCCTCTCTGTACCTGGCTCCCAACTTTAAGAGTTCTATTTTTGTAGAGAAGAGGAAGGGCATCTGGGTTTCACTCCCTCTGCTCTCACAGTCTTGCTCCCATGCTGCCCCTTAGCCCCCTCTGCCCTAATTTTTGACTCCAAGAATGAAGCCAAGACCCCTATGGAAGCATGCCCCTCACCTCCACAGGTCTGGGCCATGGTTTCTCCTGTTCTTGGAAAGTGCTTGGATCTGCCTTCAGGTTTCTAGGGTTTTCTGAAACTTTCGGGTCCTATATCAGCTGCCATTTCCATTTCCAGCATTGTTGTTCCCTCCCTCCCTTCTTCCTCTTCTCCCTCTTTCTTCCCTTCCTTTTCCCTTCTTTCTTTCCCTTTCTCTCTATCTTTATTCATAGAATTTTATTCCTGTTATTTCAGTGCTAGCCTAGGAGGGAGATAACTTGCTCTGTGTGGAACTAGAAGAACCACAGACCCAGGGACTGTGGATGGGAGGAGTAGCCCCATCTGTGAAGGCCTATGTCTGGGGGAAGGAAAACTCTGAAGTAGATTTCCAAGTCTTAGACGTGGCCGGGGTCAGGAAGGGAGACATCTTCATTCCTCTTACGGGAATCTTTTCCATGTACTTCGTTTGCCTCAGCTGGTCCTTGGCCTAGATCCATCTGGGAGGGCCACAGTTCTGGCTGTCTTGTACCCTGAGGTGCTTAAACCTTACATCTGCCCTGGCAAGGAAGGGAAACCCTGCCACATGCCACTCCCTGCTTGTTCTGCTTTTCTTTTGTCTTTTCATAGACATTCTGAAAAGCCCAATGATGTCTTGGAACTTGCATTTTCCCTTCAAAAGCAAAGAGCAGAAGACATGTAGGGGCAAAGCTCCCTGCGTGCTGCCACTGCTCTGTCCAGTTTCAGGGAGGAAGGCAGGTCAAGTGTGAGTGTTGCAAGTACATACAAGCTTGGGCAGAGCCTCTGAGTGCTAATGCTAGAGCCCCAAAGAGCTGGATGGCCAGCCCTGGAGTTAGGGTAGCTAGCAGGGGTTGTGTTGTATTGATCTATCTTCTTTCTATCTATCTATCTATCTATCTATCTGTCTGTCTGTCTGTCTGTCTGTCTGTCTGTCTGTCTGTCTGTCTATCTATCTATCTATCTATCTGGCTACCTACCTACCTACCTATCAATCATTTTTAAAAGAGAATAAAAAAATAATTTAAAAAAACTCATTAGAAATGATAAAGAATTTCACTAAACAAAATAATAGAAATTCAGCAATGGTTATTATATTGTATAATTTTGCCTTTAAATTAGTTTAGATTACCAGATTGCAAAATTGGTGTAAAAAAGTTATAAGAAATTAAAATGAAGAAAAAAAATTAAGTATTATCTGATCCTTCAATAAACCAACAGAAATCAGCAGTATAGCACTGGCCAAATAGCTCAGCAGATCAAAGTGCCTGTGTGCAGGGGCCAGGAGTTCAATCCCCAGGCCTGCCATGCCAGCCCCACCTCTGGGGCACACTAAGAAGGCAATAGAGACTGGCGGGGTGGCGCACACCTGTAATCCCAACTCTTGGGAGACTGTAAACAGGTGGATCACTACAAGTCTGATTAGAAGAGAGACCCTGGACACCCTGTAGACCCTCCTCCCCCAGCATGCATGCGCGCACACACACACACACACACACACACACACACACACACACTTGTCTCCTTCGTGCATTCTCTTTTTCTTTTGTCCTTTTCCTCCTCCCAGTTATTCCTTCTCTTTGAACAGATTCTTTCTCTTTCACAATATCTATTATACTTTTCAGATTTTATTTACTCTTTCAAATTCTTACTAGTGAGAAAATCTGTTTTCACATATGGGTCTGACTTATTTCACTTAAGAGTATGGTACTGGCAGAAAAATAGACCTAAAGATCAGTGGAACCGATTAGAAGATGAAGATACAACTACAAATGCACTTAGCCACATTGTCTTTCACAAAGGGGTCAAACATGTTTCCTGGAAGATATAGACTCTTTAATAAATGGTGCTGGGAAAACTGGTTTTCCAAATGCCCAAGACTAAAATTAGACCCATGTCTATCACCATGCACTAAAATACAGTCAAAGTGGATGAAAGTTTTAAATATTAAAATAGAAACACTAAATATAGTGGAGGAGAAAGTATATAGACATCTTCAAGACACAGGGACATGTAGAGAGTTCATCAAAAACAAAACAAAACAAAACAAAAAAAAAAACCAAACTGCACAGGAAATATTTCAAAGCATCAACAGCTGGGATCTCAACATTTTGAAAAGTTTCTGCACATCAAAAGAAATTAACAGTGTGATAAGAAAACCCACAAATTGGCAAAACATCTTAATTGACAGTCTCTCAAAGGACTTCTACCTAGAACATACACAGACTTTTAAAAAACCAGCCCCCCCTCAATTCAAAGACCCAATTCAAAAGTGGGCATCTAAGATGAATGTATGCTTCTCAGATGAAGAAATACAAATGACAAATGTATGAAAAAATGTTCAGCATTGGAGAAATGCAAATTAAAACAATATTTGAGATAACATGTCACCCCAGAAAGAATGGCTATCATCATGAAGTCAGTGTTGGAGGGGCTGTGGGGAAAAAGGAACCCTTCTCCACTGTTGGTGAGAGTGTAGACTGGTGCAACCACTATGGAAATCAGTGTGGAGATCCCTCAAGAAAGTAGTATGGGAGGTCTCATCAACTCAGCTATCTCCCTCCATAGCATTTTTGCAAAAGAACTGAAAACATCATACTGTAGTGATATACAAGTACTTAAATTTATAGCAGTGCAATTTGTCATCTTGCAGACAATCCAGATGCTCATCAACTGAGGAATGGATAAAATGATGTACTTTTACCCAATGGAGTATTATTTAGCTATAAAAAAGAGAAACTTGAGGCTATTGTAGGTAACTGAATGCAAGCTGCTGCTGCTGCTGCTGCTGCTGCTGCTGTTTCTGCTTCCTCTTTTTCCTCTTCTTTCTTCTTCTCAGAACCAGGTATTGAACTCAGGTCCTTGCATTTGCCAGGCAAACACTTATTCTACTGAGCTATCTCTCCAGTGTGGGGGCTGTGGGAGAGTCCTGGTTTAAATGTTTAAGAATAATATTTTTGTAGCATGATAAGTGGCACAACAAACAAACTCCAGGCATGCTCCAACAGAAAGAGAACTCAGAATCCTTAATTCGCTCTTTGAAAGGAACACGGCTTCCTGGTCAAGCCAAAACCAGACCGTGTGTTGTCTGACTGACTGCGAAGTGCACGTGTAATCCTGGGGCAAGGACCTGACCTGCGCTGTGCTCGTTCCATGTGTGCAGTGAGCCCTCTCTGCTGCTTCTGGCTGAAAGGACTCCACGCAGGGCACCCTATCACCCTGGCGGAGGGCAGTGAGGCCGTTTGTGTTCCTTAAAGGCTGATTCCACAGTAGGACCATACCTTGATTTTACTGCACACTTTATAAAAAGCATGCAGTGGACTAGGGTACTGTTTATTTAGCCTTCCTGTTTTCCTGGGTTTTGCCCCCTCAGTTGCAAAACTCACTCATTAGTGATGGGTCGTTAGTGCTGTAATAATTGTTAGATTTGGCTGGGGCTGGAGTTTGTCTGCCTTTACCTGTGCAGAAGTCTTGGCACGCCTGCCGCATTAGCAGCAGCCATCCGCGTTCTGAGCATCCTCCGCAGCCTGCTGTAACCCCAGGTTTATAATTGGCTCACTTATCAGAATGGTTCTAATTGGAAATAATAGCCCTCCTTAAGGACACCATTTATTTAAAAATGATATAAATGGTTGGTTGGAAAGGAACATAGACTGATTTCAGGGTAAACATATTTTTATTTGAAATTTTTTTAATTACAGAAAAGGTATTCAGTTTGTGAGAAAGATGATAGTTATATGCAAAAAAATAATTGAAACAATCATAGTGAGTGGCTTAGCTGGGTGAAAGCTGGGCAGCCTGTGATAGTTCTAACACTTTCCTAGTATTGCTTACCCTTGTCTCTGTAAGTGAAACTAGTAAAACTGTTATTGTATAAGGTTCAAAATTAGTGTTTGAAGCTTAAAGTTCTCAGAAGTGTGAGATTTTATTGATTGCATGATTGATTACCACTATAGAATGCTGTGTTACAGGGCCAGAGAGATAGCTTGGTGGTCTAAGCACATGCCTGCCAAGTGCAAGGACTCCTGTTTGATCCCCAGTACTGTATGCCACATTGTACCACGTGCTATGCTGGCCCTGCGTCCTGCACCATGCAGGCCACCAAAATCAGGTATGGTGGCACAGACCTATAATCCTAGCACTGGGGAGGCTGAAATAGGAGGATCACTATGAGTCCAAGCTGCATAGTGAGATCCTCTACCAAATAAATACATCTTAAAAAAAAAAAAAAAAAAAAAAAAAAAAAAAAAAAAAAAAAGAATGCTGAGTTATATTCCCAGGTCTTTTGAATTTTTTCTTTCTTCTTTTTTAATTTAATTTTATTATTTTATTATTTTTTTTGAAACAAAGTCTTCCTATGTTGGCTAAGCAGGGCTTGAATTTGTACCCTCTTGCAAAGCTACTTGTAAGATATTTTTGGCTAAAAATATTCTCCTTTTCAGCAGTGTTTTTCCTCTCTAACAGGACTTCTGGGGTCTCACCACTTTCAAAGACCTCAGCAACCAATTTCAAATGAAATGCCAGTTTCTTCCATGCTTTTCTGTTCAAGGGTGTGGTGTGGCTCCTGAAGCACACCAGCAGTCACCTCTATGGAAAGTAGATTTTCTTTCACACTTGTTACCTGTGGTCTGGATGAGGAGGAAAGGGAGTGGGTGGGAACAGAGAAGGAGGGCCATTCGACGCTGTGTGGTGACTGTTTGGTGCTCTTTTTGCGGTTGCCTCTTACCTTTTATGGTCATTTGGACTTTGGGGGAGAGCCAGATCATACAGAGCCACCAGATACAGTGAACAGTGATGTTTTTATAAGCCTGCATGTGGCGGCAGCATTCACTCTATTTTTGATCACAGCTTATAACAACACTCATGAAAGAAAACTTCCAGAACTGCTTTAGAAAATAACATGAACCAATGGGATAAGGGTGTTTGAAACAACAGGGAATGGTTTGAAGGCGGTTAATGCAATGTGTGTTTTACTGTAATACATTTTAAGAATTGCAGACATTTACAGTATATTTTGATTGCACCTTGTGTATGGGAAGCAGTGGGACAAATGTGGTAAGAGATGAAAGTGAGCTCCTTGAGCTATTCTTGTAACTTGAAATTATTTCAGAAATAATCCCTTACAGCAAAACCATAATACCGTGTATTTTGGTAGTATGGAAACACTTGCATTTTAGTATTATTTGCAGCCAAAAATGACTATGATCTTTTTTTTTTTTTTTTTTTTTTCCCCACTTACGTATTTGGTACAGGGTCTCCTTATGCAGCTCAGACTCGTTGTGATCTTTCTGTTTTCAGCTTCCCTAGCACTGGGACTACAGGTGTGCGCCATTATGCCCAGACTCAGTCACTGGCTCAGCTCGCTCTGGGGACAGGGCCAGCGCAGCATTCGAGACTGGGGATCCAACCCCCAAAGCAGGTGCTTAGCCCGCTGAGCTATCTTGCCGGCCCTGACTGTAATCTTAAAGACTAGAAATCAGAATTTATTTCATTTTGAAAGTCAAGCTATAAAATAGTTCATAATGAATCAGAGCAGAGATGCGTGGAGTCATCTGTGTGATAAGGAGAGACCCGTGAGATCTGTGTGCATAACCTCAGCAGTGAAGTTAGCGCCTCTCCCAGACGCGGAACATTGTTCTCCATTGACAGGGAATTCCTGGAGAGAGCACTACGCGGGCTCCTTGTCTGAATTCAGCAGGCTTTTGATTGCTGTGGGTAAGTGCCTGCTGTGTGAGTTGTGCCCACGCAAATGACCTGGCCTGCTAGAGTGAAGGGCTGTGTCAGATAGAACTCTGTCCTGCTCCCGGATCTTGGCGATGTGTAGCTGCCATTCAGATAGCCGTTGTCCTTGACCCATCAGGAATTGATGAAAATGATGCAGTCCAAATGCTCTGGGATGCAGAGGCAGGAGGATTACAAATTCAAGTTCTACAACTGAGCAACTTGGTGAGATTGTGTCTCAATGTAAAAACGAAAAGGGGCTGAAGGGTGTAGGTCAGTGTAAGGCCCTAGGTTTAATTTCCCAGTGTTCCTCACCAAAAACAAAAAACAAAAACAAAAAGACCCCAAAAAACAAAACCAGAACAGTGGGGTCCAAGGAGGTCTCCTATGTGAAAGTCAGTTTCTGAACAAGTTAATGTCTCTTGTTGCTAACTAATGGCAAGAGAGATAATCTCAGAAATAGAATTTAGGAGGCGAGAAGAAAATCAACATGTAAGAAAGAGAACAGAAAATTGAGGAATTACTTGCTAGCAGCATGCTGTAAGGATTGATAGATCTATATAAACCCAACATTTAAAGAAATACAGTGCTGGAACTGTCATGCAAAGGATCTGCTGGTGTGTAGGTCAAAGTACTTAAAATTGTGATTTTTATTATAGGGTGTAATTTCAGAAAGCTTTAGGATATCTAGCTTTTATGACTCTTGTGGACATAAAGTTGGGACACTTGTCTAAAAAAGCCTGCAGTTTAATTATGGGCATTGATTAATTTTTGTACTCTCTGTACTGATGGACATAATTTTGAATTCTGGTGTGTGTGTGTGTGTGTGTGTGTGATGGACAAGCACATTGTGTGGCTGCGGGAAGTTGGAATTTGTTTGCTGGCTGTGGGGTTACGGTCTGGAGCCATTTCCTTCACTTGGGGAGTCATCATTTGGGTGTGTTTTGTGTTAGAAGAGATTTGTCTGGATCGCTGATCTCAGAATGGATTTCATTAGAACAAAGATCTAGGTGTCTTTGTGGCCTATTCACATTCCCTGAGCTTTCGGGTTGTTCTTTTTGTGGTGCACGCTAAAATCAAAGTACTGTATTACAGCAGCAGATTAAGGACTCCAGCATCCTCCCACATGTCAGAAATAGTACACATTTCTGAGCAGAAGTAAGAATGTGCTGCTTAGCCTTGGAATCCCTGAAGACGCAGCCATATGAAAGACAAGTGTAGGAAGGAAAATCGTGTGAAGTGCATACATAGACATGGTATCTTAGGTATCTAAATCAAAGTCAGTGAACTATTTTCTTCTTGAATCAAGTTTGGTTGATTCAAGTTCAGATGTGTCTTCTGAAATAGGTTTTATTTTATATGTGAGATCCTCACCCTCTCCCTTTATACACTTATTTAATTTGGGAAGATTTTTTACATAAGGAGACAAAAATTTTGTGGGTATGAATGAATGAATGCATTCTCCTCATGTGAGAGGGTGGGAGAGGTGTTTCGTAAAGAATTGAATGTTGATAATGTTATGGTTTATGTCTAGTTGTCCCCCCAAAGCCTCATGGAGTCATTGGGTGGGGACTTCTACAGTTTGAGACTTGATCCATGATCCCTGGGATTATAGGTTTTAGTACTGATGGGATTATGGGTGGAAGTACTTCTGGGATTATAGGTGTAGCCTAGGGCGGGAGCTAAGGCGGAGAGCCTGAATGTAATATAGAGACAGAGAGACAGACTGGAGCTCTAGCTGTTGCTGTTGCTCTGCTGCAGTGTTGGTTGTCTACCTCTGTCGCCATTTTGCTGCTGTTCCGCCGCCATGAACTGGATGCTCTCTGCTCTGTTCCACTCAGCCTTGGGCCAGCCGAATATGGACTGAAACCTCCACAAACTGTGAGCTAAATAAATCTTTCCTTCCTTCATCTTGAGTGTCGGGTATTTGTCCCAGCAACGAGCAAAAAGTAACTAAGACAATGGACAGAAAACCTATTTAAAATTGTTTGCTTTTAGAGTATTTTTATGTCACAAGTCACTGAAATTTTTTTATTATTTTCTCTTGCTGCTTATTTTCCTAAATGGTTCTACAGAATTTTCCTGGTAGTTCTTATAGGCCCTGAGAATTTGGAATTTTTACTCAGATTTGTTAACTTCCTGTGTTTGTGACCTGCTTTTGGGCAGTTTCTTAGTACACTGACCATGATGGTGTAAGGATGCCTTCCACTTATTTATCTCTTGAACAACTATTTTTTTTCCTTTGGATAAGCTTTTTGTTTGAGAACAATTTTAGGTTTATACACTGATTATAAAGATAGTATAAAGAGTTCCTGTTTAACCCACACTCAACCATCCTATTAGCATCTTACATTATTATGATATCTTTCTTACAATGAATGAAATAATATTGATCTTTTATTGTTGATTAAAGTTTCCAGTAGCCAGACTTAGTGGTGCATACTTGTAATCCTACCACTGGGGAGGCTGAAGGAGGAGGAAGATTGTGAGTTTGAGGCCAACCTAATGGCTTCAACATCAGTTTGGATTATACAATGAGACCCTGTCTCAAGCCCCACCTCAAGAAATAAGGAAATACCGCATGTAATTAACATTTTCTCTGTTTCTCCCTAATTTTTTTCATTTGTCCTTGAATCCCATCTTGGATGTCATCTTATATGTAATCCTATCACCCTTGACTTCCTCTTAGCTGTAGCTATTTCTCAGGCTTTCTGTCTTTTGAGGACCTTGGTAATTTTTCTTTTTCTTTTTTTTTTTTTGCGGGGGGTGGGGGAGACCAGGGATCAAACTCAGGACCTTGCACTTCCCAGGCAGGCACTTGTGCCCCTGAGCTATCTCCCCAGCCCAACCTTGGTAATTTTAATAGTAACCAGTCAGATGTTTGGTAGAATATCTTCCACTAATAAGCTACTATGTTCTGGGGAGAAAGAGAGTAGCAAAATGCTACTATGTTACTGTCACCTGGTATCAAAGGGATGTATCAGTATAACTTGTCACCACTGATGTTAACTGTGATCACCTGGCTTGATTGTATTTATTATGTTTCTCTACTGCAAAGTTATTTTCACTTTTCCTATACTGTACTCTGTGGATAAAAGTCACCATGCATAGCCCCCACCTGGAGCAGGAGATAGGTAACCTCCTTAGAGGTTGAACAGTGTACACAAATCATTTAAAGTTGCACTTTGGAGGTTAGTGTTTTCCTATGCAGTCATTGATATCAGTATGGGTTTTGGATATATTATACTTTAGACTACAATGCATCACTATGTTTATTTTGTTGGTCAAATTGTTCTAGTCTTGGCCATTGGGAGCTCTTTCCATTGGTTTCTACACCCCTGTGGGGTACCCCCATCATTGTAGATTTTCTCCACCTCTGTTTCCATGATTCCTGATTCTTTGGCATTAGAATTCAAGATCCCAAGTTCTGGGTACAAGGGTGTTTGTTACTCCTAGGATCTGGTACTTCTATACACGTATACTTTGGTGCTCATTTCCTAGTGCTCTGACTAGATTTGTGGTTCTCAGCTTGGCCCTTTAAAACACTGAATTGGAACTTTAACATTGAAGCTTAGACATTAGTAATAGGACTAAAGGTCTTCAGGTGGCTCTAAAGTACAGTCTTAAAAGTGATTCTAGCCTATAAAGTCCCGGGGGGTAGTGGCTGCTGAGGTGTGAAGCAGACATTGGACAAGTGTTTGGTGATGTTAATGTTAGTAATTCATCAATGAACCTCTTTCCTTAGCAAACATTTGCTGAGTCCCACTGGGCACAACTACACAAAGCGCTGAAATAAAAGGACCATTGTGGTCTGAAAGATTATTAGGGTTTAGTTATACAGTGTACCAAGACAGGTCAGGTGTCAAGACTAGAAAGCTAATATCGGTACAAAATATTAATATTAAAAAAATATTAACATTAACTAAAGTACACACTATCTTGCTCTTCTCCCAGTTTTTTCACTAAGAATGTTTTGGGTTGCCAGATCCAGTTTGAGAATCTACATTACATTTAGTTATTATGCCTCTTTGTTATCCTCCTGTCTGTGACTGATTCTTGGGTTTTCATGAGCTTAGCAGTATTTATGAATAATGATCAGTAGTTTTGTGGAATGGTCTTCTATTTGTACTTGCTGTTTTGAGAGAGGAAGCTCTAGATTTTGGAAGAACATCACAAAAGTAACGTGCCCTGCCCCTTGCATACTGTAGGGTTCCGATGTCTGACTTCTGGTGATGGTAGCCTTGGTCAGATGATCAGTATGGTAGGCAAGTTTCTCTAGCATTGAAATTATTGCCTTTTGCGTTCTATGTTTACTAGAAGTAGGTTTAGGGCCCTCTTGGGGAGAGCTGGTGCTTCATTTCCTGGTGGAGGAGTCTTAAGTGCTAGGTGGTCCTATCTGAACACTAGTGCAGTGTCTAGTGAGTTCTGGAAGGTAAACACTGAGGTCTTCTGCATACTGTCTGTCTTTCAAGTTTCCTCTGCTGCCTTCTGCTTTTACTGTTTATCCACTCACAGTAGATAAGGGTGTGTTGTTCTATTTATGACTCCTTCTCTCATTCCTCTGTGTGACACCCTCTCATACTCACTGATGATGACATCAAACCTGATGTCTTGTGCCTGCCAGGCAAATGCTCCACCATTGACCTGTACCCTTAGCCTGCTTCTACGTTAATCTGAATTCTTTTGTCAGGATGGTTGTTTCTTCTCCCTTGTTTATTTGTTTGCTTATATCAGTGTGGACTCATGGTCAGTTAATTTTTGGATTGTAATAGTGTTATTGTTGTTTGGCTCCCTTGTTGCTCTAGCTTTGGTCACAAAGGGCTCTTTTGGGTGGGCTATTCTGTTGTTGCATAATAGGATGGACCTGGCTCATCCTGGTGGCTTTCGTCTTTCCACCCTATTTCCAGAACCAGCCATTTTTCCAAGGAGTCTTGTTTCTTTGAATTTGAGGATGATACCATGCTCGGGAACCAAGAATTAGATGCAGGGTACACTGACTGCTCCTAAGGGTCACTGCTTTTAGGCCTTCTCCATGCAAAGGTAGGAAGTATTTGTATAGATACTAATCCATGTCCTTTTACACAGTTTATATCTATATGTCTATCAGTCAGAGTAAAAGTGATATTTGTAATGTCTAATTTGAGGCTGTTTCTGCATCTCTCTATATATACATTTAGATAAGGGGTGCATGTACCCCACTTATACAAAATACATACCTTCAAATGCATACAAATATCTATATTCATGTTTGGATCTACGTATCTCTGTATGTAAAAATAAACATGAGCTCACACTGATCTCACTAACTGTAGTCCAGTGGCAGGATTTATTCCAGCCTTCCTCTTTTGTTTTAATCAATTGGTCAGTCAATCAGTCAATCAATTATTTATTTATTTGGTACAGGCCTTGCTACACAGCTCAGCCCCCCCAGTGCTAGAATTAGTGATGCCACCACACCCGGTTTCTGGGCTGGCACAACACACTCAGGGTTCTGGGCCAGCATGGTATGTGGTGCCAGGGATCAAACCTGGGTCCTTGCTCTTGCCAGGCAGGGATTTAGACTGATAAGCTATCTCCCTAGCCCCCTCCTTTTTTATTTATAACTCCTTTTTGACACTGAAAGGCATATCTTATTGTCTACATCTTACTTACAAATTTGTTCATTACCACTCTGTGTAAGGTAGTGTCAGAACTGCCAGCTTGTGCCCCTGCTGTCAATAAACTTAGCAACTCCAGTACAGTGTTAGGTAGCTTATCTTTTGTTTTTCTGTTGACAGTTAATACAGTTTAGTCAGAATACTGGGTTCCCGAGGGTTTCTAAGTTAGCTCCTTTTCTCTCACCCATACAGTGGCATTATGTCACTTTGGTCTCATTCCATCCTGAGCTTCCTTGACACCCTGGTTATGTTCTTTAAATCAAGCACAAGTTTACTTCACTGCCTGTGGTTCTCTAGCTTTCAACAAATGCATAATGATGTTTGCACCACCACAGGGCCACGTGGAGTAATAGTTCTATCACCTCAAATAGTCCTTTGCATGGCTCTCCCACCCTCTGGGAGCCTCTGTTTATGTCCTTAGGATTTTACCTTTTCCAGAATCTCATAGAAATGGAGGTCTAAGTGATGCAGGCTTTTTGGTGTAGTGTTCTTCCCTTAGCAGAATTCAGTGAAGATTCATCCAGGTTACTGAATCAGCCAACTATTCTTTTTATTGCCCAGGAATACTGTGTTGTATGTTCATATTGCTTGCTGTTTGTTAATCATTTGATTGTTGAAGGACATTTTGGTTTCCACAGTGTGTAAGTTAGGAATAAAACTACGATAACTATTTGTGTTCAAGTCTGTGTAAGATTTATTTTGGTAAACAGGACTAGTACTGATGTGTGGCATAGTAAATGTACGTTTACCTTTATAAGATACTGCTAAGCTGGTTCTCAAGGTTACTCTATTCCTCTGTGTTCCTACCTATTGCCCCATGTCTCAGCATCTTTTTAGGCTATCAACTTCCTTTCTGTCTTAACCATTGTAACACGTGGTAGAATATCCTTGTGGTTCAACTTTCCATTTCCTTAAACTCTAGTGATGCTGTGCATGTTTGCCATGTGTATCTCTTCTTGTATCTGTTCTAGTCTCTTGCCAACTTAAATGAAAACCACCATGTTCATTTTATGTGCGATTTTTAATGAAAAGCATATATGTATATATATGATACAAAGTCCTTATGAATACATATATGTAATACAAGGTCCTTTATTATACATGGGATTGCAAGTATTTTCCCCTTGCTATGTGACTTCAACATTTTTCTAAAGAAAATAACAGGCTCAGATTTAGTGGCAAGGCAAAATGATTTAATAAAAGGGATAGGGATTCAAAACCTAGAAATATAGTAACAAGATCTCTGCAACACATTGTAAATGGTACTTCAGATGCTTTATTTTTTTCCACAACCAAAAAGTAATGTTTCAGTACTTGATCATATTGTGGTGAGCTGCTTTATGTCATAACTTTACAGCACTTCCAAGGATGGAGAGGGCGGTGGTATGTGTGTAGGGGTATATGTGCGTGAGTGTCCACACATGCAAAGTTGTGTATTTCTTGATATATATATATATATATATATATACACATATATATATACATATATATATATATGTCTTCATATATTCATATATATATACTAGTGACATTAGTATATACATATGTAAAAAGTGAGGGAGCTGTTACAATTGGAATATTTTATTGCATGTATGTTATAACTGGATAATGTGTTTTATAGGACACAGATTAATATAAGATAGTGAAACTCAGTAACAATAGCTAAAAGATAGTAGTTGTGGTGGTACACACCTGTAATCCCACATCCTAGGGAACTGAAGCAAGAGGATTCCTGTGAGTTCAAGGCTGGCCTGGGCTATATGAGTAATTTCAAGGCCAGCCTGAACAGTACATAATGGGACCCTGTCTCAAAACAAAACAAACAAAACTAGATAAAAGGAATTAAGAGGATAAAGCAGAAATTATGTAGAAGCAGTGAATAAGTGAATATGGTCAGTAGTTATGTAGGAACCTATAGAATTATCTTGTGACACTGCAGAGGAACTTAGGGCAAATGATGATAAACTATATTGGCCTCATAAGATGTTAATAAAGCTAGGTATCTTATAGCTTTGAAAATCAATAGTTCTCTCTTGATACCTATGAATAAGTAGCTTAGCATCTTGCCTGCAGGGTTTTATTGATAGTCCAAAAATTTACCTGTAAATTTCTCTGTAGAATTTATCTGTACCTTTTTTTTTTTTTTTTTTGCACTCCATAGGCTTGGTATTACCCAGAATACATCTTTTATGAATACAGAGATGTGCATGTTGTTGGTGAGAACTGGGGTAAAAAAATACAAAATACAATACTTCATATTTAAGAAATAAGTCTGATGTCTAGCTAAACTTAGAGTCTACCTTTTACAGCTTCAGGGCATGAAAATTGCACAACTCAAAGAAAAGGTTACTGTGTGATTATTATTGCTGAAAAAAATAAAACCCCATTATATCTAGGTTTATGCGTCTGGCTCACCCATGCCTTCATTGTGAATTGTGAACGTAGTTTGAGGTGGAATTCGAATGTCTGACCTCCTTGGAACTTGTGGTTTGGCCCTGACCCAAGAGGAGTGAGAGTGGGCCGGCCCAGCGGGGGCCGTCTCACTGGGGGGCTTTATTACTGTAGCTACGATCTCAGCGGGGCAGAACGCTTTTGAGTAATTCCAGGTGGAGGGTGGACAGGGTCCGAATATTACAACTAGGTTCCATAACTATATTCCAAAGCCAGGGCAACGTGTAGCTTGTGTACGAGCCCTTTGAAAAGAAGCTAGGCCTCCTCCCCAGGTGTGGTTACGGCTGCAGTGAGCTAGGCATCTTGCCTCGCCTCGCCTCGCTGCCCTGCTCCCCCTTCTCCTCCTCCCGCCTTCCCTTTGTCTCCCCACCTATCCTTCCTCAGCCCTCCTCTTCCTCAAAGTGGGATATTGCCAAGGTTATTGTTGCTTACATATGCACACTGTTAATCCTGTCCTTTTTTGTGGGGTTATATTTAAGCACTGCAGATAATACTAAGAATAAGCGTGTGGAAATGATCATGTACTACTTTTATTCTTGCCCCATACAAACTATTTTATTTTTAAACAAGAATTTCTCTCTCTCTCTCTCTTTCTTCTTTTCTTTTCTTCATTCATTCATTCATTCATTCATTCATTCATTCACATTATAGCCTGCTCAGCCTGCCCTGGTGGTGGGGCTGGTGCAGCATGTGGTGCTGGGGATGGAACCGCAGTTCCTGCGGTCGCCTAAGCTTGCCTAAACAAGGACTTTAGACTGTTCAACCATCTCGCCAGCTCCCTTGAATTTACTATTTGAAAATGAATATTTTTTTCCTTCCTGTAAGGACATAACTTCATTTTTTAACATTCAAGTTCATTTTTTTTTTATTTTTTTGATATTTACACAAAAAGGATGAAAGCACTAAAGAGAACAAGCTTATCTTTGGTTGGTGACTCTGGACATGGGATGGGGCAGATATTCAGGCCTACTTGGCCACCAGTCATGCCACTAATTTGTGTTAATAACCCTGGGTTGTCCACTGACCCTGTGTTGATCACTTGGAGAGCAGGTATTTGATGCACTCGGGAATTTCACTAGTGAAGGCAGGACTTAGCTTTTGGTCTTGCTGTACTCTGGAGCCTTCCCAGAATTGTGGGTCCTTCTGCGGCCCATCTGTGTCAGGGCCTTTGTTGTTTATATCTTGTTTTATTGATTTGTGTTGTTTACCATGTACATTATGTTACCTGGGAGGTTTTGAAGGCCCAGAGCATGGGCAGCAGTCAGATCTGCATGATTCTGCTTGAGTGGTGTCCAGGCTGGAAGAGTTTCTTCTTGTGTCATGTGTGGAGGTGGTGTGTGTTCAGAGGGCCTCTCACAGGGGTCTGGGCAGAAGCTCTGGGTGGACGGGCACAGTGTTTCGTGGGGCTCCTGCCTCTCATTTCTGGAGTGTCCTTTTGGCTTGGCTCTGGATTACCCTTTAGCTTCTATTCTTTGTAATAGACTTAGATTTCAGGAACAAGAAGCAAGCCCAGAGTTTAGCAGTAAATTGAAAAAAGTTGGTTTTTGCTTACTTTTCTGATACCTGGCCATTGTGTTAAGGATTTGTTGCTTAGTTCCCTTACAGAGACTTCTTTTTACGATTACCTCTGCCTCGGGGGTGGTCTGGGAGTCAGGAAAGCCCCCCTGCAGTGGGTCCTAGGATCTGAATTAGCAGGACTCTAGTCTGGCTGGCAAGCTCACTCTTGGCACACAGTGCAGTTGTCTGCTTCATGCAGAGATGACCCTGGTGACCCTTGCTCAGCAAGGAGCCACTCCAAAGGTCACGGAATCCCCATCTGTGTTAGCCAAAGGTCTTCCAAGTTACCACCTTCTGCCTTTAGTGGAATTGGAGCTATGTTTACTGAGAATACCTCCTTTAATATTTAAAATAAAATGGACATAAACTCCTTGTCTTCTTCCTGAAAAAAGTCTAGTGTTCCTAAGCAATGAGGAAAACTCTCATGAGGACTAACGTGTTCTCATGCGGCTTTGAATTTCTGCATCTGTCAGCTTTCATTTCTATGTTTCCCTGACCCCCAGCTTCCCCTGGCTGTGGTGTCACCCTGTGCCTTGGGCCCTGTAACCCTCTAATCACCGCAGCCCCGAGAGAGCGAGGTCATCAGCCATGATTCAGAAAGGGGAAGGGAGGCAGCATGCGTACCCAGGACCACCTTTACCCTAGAGAGTACTTTCCTCTCTTTGTTTCTAAATGGCCAAGGACCACGCTGTCTCAGCTCCATTTTCCTCTTCAGGAAGTTCTGTTATGCTTATAATTTTTATAGCCACAGGTAACTGTTTAGTAACCTATAAAGCTGATTTTCCATGGTCTGACTCAAGTTCCACCACAGAATGACCGGCACCTTGTTGGCTGAGGGGAATGGTGACACATCCGTGGAGAAGCTGTGTGTCTGTGTGTTGCCTGGGAGCAGTGCATGGTGTGTAGCTGTTTGAAGGTAGGCCCCAAAAGAAAATAAGAGACCACACACAAGGAGTGACTTTGGGAAATCGTAGGAAAGCACGGCTGTCTTATTTTCATTGTATATGGGAAAAAACTAAGATTTAGCATGGCAGCCAAGCTATATTAGAAAAAATATACAGGCAGTTGGCTGTCATCAGATTTAAGAGTCGTGTAGCTTCCCACTGTTATTTAAGGAAAAGTGAAATAATAAAAAAATGGAAAATATTTCCATATTGTTCCTTTCTAGCTCTGGAATGTACTATGTGGGCAGATACTTCTTTTTAATTAAAATTTGATTTACTTGTTTTAGTCCTATACCATGTGGCCAATATTCATTAAAAATATTTAGGTCAGTTTCTCAGGGCTTTGTGATGAACCAGGCAGAGTAACATAGTAAGGACAAAGGACCTTAGAAGTGTTACTGTCAACGGGGCGTGGGGCACATGCCTGTGATCTCAGCACTTGGAAGGCCGAGGCAAGAGGATGGCGAGTTAAAGGCCAGCCTGGGTTATACAGGGAGCTCAAGACCAGTTTGGGGCCAAATACAAGATTCTGTCTCTAAAAGCAAAACAAAACAGGAAGTTGTTGTGTGTGGTGGCATACACTGGTAATCCCAGCAAGACGGCACAGGGAATGGAAAGTTCAAGGCTTGCCTGAACAATTTAGCAAGAGCCTATCGCAAATAAAAAAACAAAAGCCCCCCCCCCCCAAGACCTGGGGATTCAGCTTGCCTGTGTGGTGCTTAACTGAAGTGCCACTGGGCCTAGGTGGAATCACTAGTACGACACACGATGCAAAGCGAAATAACACAACAACAAGCCACAGCTACAAATTATCTTGATCTTTTAGACAAATTTTTTGTTGTCATGTTAATTCCCTGAGGTATGGGTGGAGAATCAGTTCCCAGAAAGGTTCATGGGTGTCTCAGTGACCGAGCGCAGTGGGCTTTAAATGTGAGGGATGCGTTTTTAAGAGGTGTGTTTAAATGCTATGACAATGAATAGGTAGGCATCTAGGGATGTCTCCATGAAATCTTCAAGATATGGAGAGCAGTTGAAATTGAAATCAATAGTTTTATGAATAATGGGAAGAAAATTAAGGAGAATTGCCATACTCCTGAACTTGTATTCATTTACTGTCATTCATTTAGCACTTACTGCTCATGCATTCCCTAGCATCCTGAATAGAGAACCAGAGCAGAGTTTATGGCCTAGTAAAGCAGGTGGGTGTGGAAGGAAATAGTTTTTGCCACAGATGTTTGTACCAGGTTCAGAGGCATACCTGAAAATAACAATTATGATTCTCACTGTGCAATGTTAGGAAAGATGTCTTAGGAGCACCGCTCTGTTTTGAAAATGAAGAGAAATTTGCTGAGCGTACAGGAGAGTGGAGTGTTCGGGCCAGGATCAAAGACAGTGCAGGATTTGGCCTTTGGGGTTTGAGGTCTGCTCCACAGAGTTTACAGTGGTGGCTGGGAGGACAGGAGCTGGAAAGGCACCATGGTCTCCCATGAAAAGAAGCATGGGACTTTAAGGGACAGATGACACTGAAAGGTTTCAGGGTCGAGCATAGCAGGACTAGACTGCCTTTTTAGTTTCCCTCTGGTTGCCGTAGAGATGTGTGGATGTTGACAGGTGTGGAAATACTCAAGTAGGAAATGATAGAAGCAGGGTTGCAGCAAGGCTGTGGGAGTCTGAATGGAGGCAGAGGGCAGAGGAGAAGGAGGACACATTAAAGAGAGGTGTAGGGAGAAGCCAGAGGACTTAATGACCCCTTTGGCCTCCAAGATGAGGGAAGAGAGAAGCAAGTGAAGGATAATTGAAGGGTTACTATCTTTTGCCAGTGGCTAGGAAGAGGTCCGGTATGCTGAAGGAGGGACAGGTTTGGGAGCAAAGTGGCGGTTAGTGTGGGTCCTGTTGATTTGGAGGTGGCTAATCCAGTCAGGAAGTGGGCCAGGGTCTGGGAGGAGCTGGACACTCAGCTGGTTGGTTACTGACAGTGGTAGCCACACAGTTAGCTGGAGCAGAGCATTGGAGGTGCAGGGGTGAAGGCCATGCCTAGACCCACTGATGAACATTGGTACAGGCAGGGGGGTGCAGGTGGAGCTGCACAGGGCGGAGGCCTTGGGTCGGCGTATGATGCTGAGTAGCAGCGGTGAGCTGGAAGCGGAGGAAGCCAATGGGATGGAGCTTTGTTATGCTGCGCAGCCTTTGTCCTTATTTTAGATTTAATGATAAATAAAATAAAGGTACCAAGAAAGGGGTACAATCTGGGACCAACAGAATTGAAATCTTTCTTACTTTTGGAATTATGTTGCTTTACTATTAGATGCCATCTAATATTGGTGGTTCAAGTCTAAATGACTTTCTACGGAATTTTCCACTTTTGGTTGTACCTGGGCCTTTCCTTGTTTTACGTTGACTGAGTGCTTCCACAGAAGGGTCTGAATTTGTAGCCAAGTGCCCTGTGGCACAATCACGATCTTTTTGCAAATGATTCCTCTCCAGTTCCATTTCCTTTTGTGTTATCCCTGCTTTTCATAAGGACTTTCTGTGCTTAATTTGGATTTATGGATCAAGAAAGCCAGGCTCAACGTTATACCCACCAGCGCAGGTAAGAAAAAATTAAATAGCTCTCCGCTTAATACTGAGGTAGTCCACTTCCCCATAATTAAAAGTCTGCCATGATTTCTACACTTCAAACGGAGCGTTTTCCTACCTGCAGTAGACACCCTCCGAAGAGGAGTTTGGAACCTTCCCATAGGGTAGAGTGGGAGTGATTCTTAACAAAATACTCATTAGTGCCTTTCATCCCTAAAGATGAAAGATCTCTCAGACATCAGTAATCCCCACAAAACTCCTTTGAGGTGGACAGGTGGGAATGCAGTGTCTGGATGGGCAAAGAGAGTTACCGTGCCATCCCCAAAGCAGCTTGTTAGTCGCTCAGCGCTAGAACCAAGATGCTGATGGATGATCTGAGCCTTGGCACGCCTGTGTTGATGCGAGTGATACCAGGGCCTACCCGTCCCCACGCTCCTTTCCTGCATGATAAACATCTGATAATATTCCTAAAGAGTTGATGTAGATACAAGAGATTTAATCCCAAGAGATTCTTCTACCAAGCTTAATAGTGAACTTCATTTTATCAGAGTTCATTGGCTTCTACAGGCAGTCTTTTGTAAAATAAAGGAGCATGATATTAAATTGTTGGCACAGTTTGTTATTACTCTTCTAATGTAATGATAAGTTTATTTTAAATATTTTTTTTCCAAGTTTTCACTAACTCCAAGCCACTTCCTTGCATGTTAAGCTCTTCTAAGGGAGGCGGAGGAAGGCTTTTGCCATAGTTCTTAGAGTCCTCAGGAGCCAGTCCTGGTGCTCCGTTGTGGTGCGGGGATCTCGGCAAGCATTGTCAGTGGAAGGAGAGCAGCCACAGCACCCCTTCCTGACCATGGCTTTGGTAGTTCGGGGGGGGGGGGGGCTGGTGCAACGGTGAGAAGCGAAGGGTCTCCTTGCACCTCCAGATGAGGGAGGTGGTGCAGCTATGGTTCTGGACCAGGGTGGCAGGGTGGGGAGCAGAGCCAGAGGGCACCAACTGGGAAATAGTGCTTCATTCCTGGGTTGCCCCCTGCTAGGGAAGGAAGGAAGGAAGGAAGGAAGGAAGGAAAGATGGATTAGGGAACCAGGGGAGATGGGGTTGGATTAAATACTCAAGTTGGACAAAGTAAAAACAATGATTCTCTATGTAATTAGTACATGTTATGGTTTATATCTAGTTGTCCCCCAAAAGTCTCATGCAGTCTTTCGGCAGGGACTTCTATAGATTGAGACTTGACTCATGAGTCACTGGGATTATGTGTATTAGTACTGATCTACAGTTTGAGACTTGATCCATGATCCCTGGGATTATGTGTTTTAAGTACTTCTGGGATTATGAGTATAGCCTGAGCTGAGAGCCTGACTGGAAGAATATAAAGAGCAACAGAGAGACAGACTCAAGCTGTTGCTCTGCTGCACTGTTTGGTTGGTTGCCGCTGTCTTGATTGCTGCTGTTTTGCCTGCATGAAGTGGATGTTATCTGCCCTATTCCACTCAGCCTTGGGCCAGCTGAATGTGGACTGAACCTTCAGTAACTGTGAGCTAATCAACCTTTCTTTCCTTCATTTTGAATGTCGGGTATTTGTCCCAGCAATGAGAGAAGAGTAACTAAGACAGTACAGACTGTTTTTCAAACTATGCTAATTATTATAGGACTATCCTTAATGCAGTGAAGTGCTGCTATAGCCGTAAGACTAAAGGTATGCTAAATAGAGTATTGGTCTTTTTGTATCATCATCTTGAAATTAAATGCTCGCTGGATGTGATAACCATGTCTGTAGTCCCAGTTACTATTTGAGAGACCCAGGGAAGGGGATCACAAATGTGGGGCCAGCGTGGGCTACTTAGTGTGACCCCATCTCAGAATAACATTAGAAAAAGAGAAACGGCTGGGGATGTAGCTGTGTAGTAGGGCGAGATACTGGGTTCAATCCTGGCATCTCCAAATAAAACTCGACCTGACCCAACCTGATCCCAACTCAACCCAAGTGAACCCAGCTCCAGCCCAACCTGACCTCTTTATGCTTGTCTTTGTATTTTAATTTTCTTGGAGGTTGAGGCTGTATAAAGTCTTACTTCTACATTATGTGTCTGATATGACTGAGCAGTGTCATGGTTTTGAATGAGATAAGAACAAGGTTTGATAAAAGAACTATTATAAAGTAACAGTGAAGGAGGTAATAATAACTATAATCAAGAGAATTAGTAGGGCTGAGAGCAGATACATATGATGGAGCCATGTTTGCAGCCAGAAATTTTAGGATAGAGCTTAGAGGGGTTGTTAACGGTTCATGTGTACATGTAATGTTGTACCCAAAATAAGGGGGAATAGTGGATGGGTATGTTT
Organism: Myocastor coypus; assembly: GCA_004027025.1. NCBI lineage: Eukaryota > Metazoa > Chordata > Mammalia > Rodentia > Myocastoridae > Myocastor > Myocastor coypus. The sequence goes on from PVJA010004605.1 coordinate 79,639, forward strand.
TTGCGTGATTATAAAGTAAAACCTTAACTGTCATTAAGTCAGTGACCCCCTAGAGTTGGGTTTGAGCATGGGGGTGTATGTGTGTGGAAATTCCTGGGCTGAATTAGGACATGGGGCGGGGGAGCCTTCACTCAGGCCCTGATCCTGCAGCTGATATATTCCTAGGCTACATTTCTGTAATGAGTCTCATGTGCCAAGACTCAGGTCTTCTTCCTGCCCACTTTTCCATCTATAAGGCTTTCCTTTTTTTTTTTTTTTTTTTTTTTTTTTTTTTTTGTATTTTTGAGACAGGGTCTCAATGTACAGTTCAGGCTGGCCTTGAGCTCAGTTTTGTAGCAGCCCAGGCTGGTCTCGAACTCTCACCGATCCTCCTGCCTCAGCCTCCCCAGTGCTGGGATTACAGGCATGCGCCACCATGCCTGGCCTATAAAGCTTTCCTAATTGGAGTTGATCTATTCATGCTTGGGAAATAGCAGATGAGAAAATACCTATGGGACATATGCTAATTCCATCTTGAAGTAGGCTGGGTGTGGTGGCACATACCTGTGATCCTATTATTACTTGGAAGGCAGGGACAGGAGGATGGCTGCATGTTTGAGGTTAGCCTGGGCTATGTAGTAAGTTCAAGGCCAGCTTGAACTTTGTCACAAAACCCTCTCTGAAAAAAAAAAAAAAAAAGAAAAATTAGTGCTGAAGTAATTAGAATTAAAAGTCTGAAATACTTACAGCAGAAGAAAATTGTATGATCACTCTTATTTCAGAGGTACAAATAATTTAGACACAGTAATTGTCATTGGAGGTGCACTGTGTGGGCTCTCTGGGTTAGTGCTGCTGATGAGGCCGGGTCTCTGAACAGTTGAGCCTACCAAGCAAACTCTTAAATATGATGTAAGCAAAACCCATGTACACTTCTGCAGAGCATTTGAGATTCATCATTTCCCCTTGAATTATTTTTATTTCATATACAATCTTTATACATAAAGGGTGGGTCTACAGAGTCTGCAGCATCTCTCTACACAGATTGGACTTGTAGTGGTCGCCTGTGTTCAGCCTCCCAATAGCTGGGATTACAGATGTGCGCCACCATGCCCAGTGTCAATCACTGTCTCAGTGTGCCCTGAGGGTGGGGCCAGCATGGCAGGCTGGGATGGAATTCCCAACCCTTGGGTCAGCCTAAGTAGGTGCTTTAATCGGCTGAGCTATCTGGCCAGCCCTAACTTTTTTATTTTTTAGAGCATGGCACTCCTAGGCTTAAGCTTAGGCTAAGCTCAGGAAAAGATTCATAATATCTTGCCACTCAGAAGACTCTCATGCTTGCCTGGAATTAGAGGAGGCCTCCATGCCCCAATTAGTTTAATTGCTATTAATTTTAAAGTATTATGGAAAATATTTTAAAAACCTTTAAAAATCTTTTATTTATTTGGTATAGGATCTTGCTATGCAGCTCAAACCTGTGGCGATCCTCCTGTTTTAACCTCCTAAAGGCTGGGATTACAGGCCTGCATCACTATCTATGCCCAGTTTTGGTGGTTGCCACTACACCTGGGTTTCTGGGCCCAGCATGACATGCATTACTGAGGATCAAACCTGGGTCTTTGCTCTTGCCAGGCAGGCACTTAGACTGCCAAGCTATCTCCCCAGCCCTATGAAAACTACTAGAAAAATATTACTGTTGATTTCAAAGCAGCCATCTCCAGGCCTGCTTGTACAGATTTCTCAACATACATTTTCCCTTGAACACCAATTACCAGCTACTCTATACCTAGATAATTTTTTTTAATAACACTTTTTCAATATTTGTTAGTAACAGACATTTGGGTCCAATCTGGTATTACTGAGTCATCTTGCTAATGCTACACTTGTTAAAAATAATTCAAAGTTTTTATTAGTGCTGCTTACCTTGGAAGAAAACCTAGTTTCATGGTAGGATGAGCAGAGAGAAACTAACGTTTATTATTTAGCATCTATTAATTTTCCTGTGTCTTATATCAGGTAATTCAAAGATACTTTCTTGCTTTGTTTTCTCAACAGTCCTGGGAGGTAGATATAATCATTTTTGTTTTATACAGAGGGACATCGGTGGCAGAGTGGTGAATCAGTGACTCGGGGCCATACACTACCAGCAGGCTTGGGGTTTATTCTCGGCTACTCTTTCTCCATGTTGGTCCATATTGTGGCATGTGAGTGTGTTACTGTGGCATTGGCCTGTGGGCCAAGGCCCCCCACCCTTTGCATTTTTTGTTTTGAGGTAAGGTCTCAATAAATTGCTAAATTGCATGGGCTGGGCTGGGCTGGACTAGAACCGTGAGATCCTCTCGCACTCCCAGAGCGCTAGGCTGTGGCATTGTTATAAATGAGCTCTTTTCTGCTCCCAACTACATTTTGGGATTACCTGGTTCATTTTCATCACCCACGTTATAGTTAACGCTGAGGGTGATGAGCCATTCCCTAGGAGGTGTACTGATGTACATCAAAGGCCAGTTACTAGACCTAAGAATTATTTGTACCTCCCTAAACAAAAGTAATCATGGAACTGTCTTCTACTGGGAGTATTCCAGAGCTGTGATTCTAATGATTGCGGAGTGCTGGCTTCTGCCTTTGCCTTGTAGGCTGTCCCGTAAGCAGTGAAGGCTGGGGGTCAGGAGCCTCCCACGCTGACTCGTGGCCGGTGCTTCCCGTACTCCATGCTGCATCTTGTCAGCCTTGGTGCCCAGCTCTCCGTCTTTCGTCCATCTCATCTTCCCTATGAGCAAACAGGGTCTGCCCTTTTTGTCAGGTCCATGTTGGATGCATTCCTGGGGACCGGGTCAGCCAGCGAGGCTTTGTCTTTGACTAGCCTGACAGCATCTCAGCATCTCTCCCTGGTCTGAATTCTGTCCCACAGGAAGTGCTTTCTTCTCTCAGGTCCTCCTAACAGCCCTCTGGGCATCAGTCCCCGGCAGTGTTTCTTGGTCCTTGCCTGTCATTTAATGGGTGCAATATCTCTTTGGATATGGATTCTACGCATCCTCTTAAATGTTTTTATAGATCCAAGTTTGCTGTGAGATAGAAGTGAATGTTTTCCTGCAGGTGTGTTATGTTTTCATCTTGTCAAATGAATCTAAACTATCTTCCCCTCGAGCCTTTTTTAAAAAATAATTTTATTTATTTTATGTATTTAGTAGAGGATCTACAGGGTTTTACTATACAAATCAGACTCGTAGTGATCCTCCTGTTTTCAGCCTCCCAAGAGCAGGAGTTAGAGGCATGCACTACCATGCCTGGTCTTAGTTGTCCTTTCAGGGCGCCCTGGGGGTGGGGTCGGCACAGCCCCAGTGGTTGGACCCAAGCAGGCACTTTAGTCTGCTGAGCTATCTGGCCAGCCCATCTCCCCCAAGTCTTACCTGATCGTTTTGGTCCTTGCTGTTGAGAAGCTCTGCTTCCAGTGGATTCCATGAATTGTTTTCCTTTTCTTTTTGGTATTTTTCTTTCTATAAAGCCAGAGATGGCTGCTGGCATCTTTCTTCACAGCACCATTTTGGTTTCAGCCCAGATGGCTGGTTTATCAGATCTCTTTGTATAATTTCTGAATTGTGTTAGTTGTCTTTTCACTCTAACTGGTTCTGAGCCCTTTGATAAATGGAGCGGTGCCTTTTGTGTTCTTCTGTGATATGCTGACAGTGTCTAGTATAGCACTTTCCTGTTATTTGGGACTCACTTGATTCTGAATGTGAAACGACTGACTTGGCAGCTACTGCCAATACAGGTGGAAGTGCAGATGCGCAGAAGGTGATCCTTTAGGCTGCTCCTAGTGTTAGCTTTGTGCAAGAAGTTCCTGATGTCTGCTTACTTCCTGGATTGTTTTGATTTGTTCACAAAGGTGGAATGAAACAGGGACAGCTGTGTAACCTCAGGGGCTCTGACATGTGCATCGTTTTAGAAAATTAATTGCTGAGTCAAAAACAAAACAGGGGCTGTCAAGTGTTCTATCCACCTTCCAGAAAGACATTATTATCTGCCCTGTAGCTATCAGTTTTGTGCTGGTTAGCCTTGCTTAAAAACTTATCTGTGATTTCTGCGCCACTGACACACGTATCACAAGGACCTGCTCAGTGAGCTGGTACCACTTTATCATTTGCATGCTGTCCATTGATGAATGTTAAAATATGGATGAAGAATAGGCAAAAGAATTTATTATAAAGTTGTCAGGATCTTCATTTTCATCCGTAAACTTGTGCATTTTATAGACAAGCATCTGTATGCTTTTATGTTTTGTATTTGACTTTGAACAAAGGTTTACTGAAAAACACTGTTAAATCTTCAAGTATTAAGCATAGCAACTTTTAGGTTAGAGTAAGATTAAAATACTGTGTAGTACATGTGAAATAATGTTTTCCATTCTGACAGCATTCTGCCAGTAGGTGGGTGAGGCTGATTTGAAATGAGCCTGCCCTGGGATAAACTCAAGTCCTCCCCGTCTAGGCTGTGGCATTGGTATGTCCCTGCATTCATCCGTCCTCCCAGCTTTCTCCTGCTTAGTCATTCAGTGGCTACTTCCAAGACTTCATGAATAAATTCACCTTCTGAGAGGAAAAACAAAACACATACCAGGCTATTCGTTGTAGTTTTAGATTGAAAATGTCTCGCAGAAGTCCCCTGTGGGCAGAGAAGGGGCTTCCAGAAGGTGCCTGGCCCATGAAGGCTCTCAGTTCATTGATCGATTAATCCATGGATGAGACCAGAATTTGATAGTATTGTTTGGAGGTAATGGGAACTTAGTAGGCGGGGCCTACTTGAAGGATGTGGCTCACAGGGGTGTGATCTGGGGGACTAAATCTGGTCCCCAGCTTCTCAGGCTCTTTCCTTTTCTGTTTCTTGGGTGCCATAAAGTGTTTCTCCTCTGCTGCCCTCTTACGCCATGATGTTTTTGCCTTGCTGCAGGCCTAGCACAATGGAGCCAAGTAACTTTGGATTGAACTGTTTGAAACTGTAAGCCAAAACAATAACAATAACAACAATAATGACAACAATAAAACTTCCTCCTTTAAGTTGTTATTTTCAGCTAGTTTGTTGAAGCACTGAAAAGCTAACACAGGTTATGTTTAGAATTAGAATGAGATAAAGTTACCTTTAAAGAATGCTTCTGGCTCAGGCTAAATCAGCTGAGCTGAGACAAAGCTAAAAGTCTCTGGCTAATTTCTAGGAAACCCCTTGCGGAGTCCAGGCAGACATGTATATTCTTTCACTCCTCGCAGAGTCCAGGCAGGCATGCATATTCTTTCACTTTGCTCAGTGG
>PVJA010004606.1:0-84845 GCA_004027025.1 Myocastor coypus
AGAAGAGAAGGGAAGGGAAGGGAAGGGAAGGGAAGGGAAGGGAAGAGAAGAGAAGAGAAGAGAAGAGAAGAGAAGAGAAGAGAAGAGAAGAGAAGAGAAGAGAAGAGAAGAGAAGACCTGCTAGTGAGTGGGTGGGAGAGGGGCCTGCTCTTCCAAAGTTATGTCTGCTAATCTTTATTACCAGCACAACTGGACAGCTGGGAACCTGGACAATGCCTGGTATCCATCCCTGGGTCCGTCTCCCCCAGCCCCCTTGTATTATCAGCCCTTGGACCCAAATCCAAGCCAGTCTGAGGAAGGACAACGGAATAGACTTTAAAGTGGAGCAAACGTAGCCTAAGTTCCTACATTGTTGTTCACTGGCTGTGTGGCTTTGAGCAAGGTGCTTTGCCTTTCTGAATCTCTGTTCCCTGATTTGTTAAACACGGGCAAGAAAGTCTGCTTCTAAGGCTGCTGAGCAGTTTGGAAAGAGTGTGCTTTTAGGACCTGTTGCATAATAGGTGCTGGGTAAATGTGGTCCTTCCTCGCTATTCTTTCCTTCCTTTAGGAGACACTGGTATGGTAAGAAGCCCTAGGCTGTGTCTGGAGGACGAGTTTCACTCTCTGTGGGACCTCTGGTAAGTCCCTTCCCCTCTCTGATGTTCATTTATTATCTAAGAAATAAGGTAGGAGCCCCTGAGGATCTCTGAGGGCCATTCTTCCTTCTACTATGGAAGGCAGTACCTGGATGGGTGTGACTTGCCTCTGTGTGGCACAAAAATGGTCTGGCTTGGGATTCAGGACTCTGGTTTGAGGCTGGGCCTTGCCCCTGATGCACTGGATGACTTAGGACACCCATGTCCTTTCCTCTTAGACCTGACTTCTAGGCTGTGCAACAGATAGATGCTGTGAGCTGTGCCCCTTTGGCTCTGATAATCCAGGGTTCAGGGAGTTACATAGGGCTGGGCAGGTCCACGCAAGCCCTATCTGTGGGCCCTCCTGTACACTTGCTTACAGCATCAACCTTAGGTCCCAGAGTGTCCCTGGCACAGCACCCCATCTCCAGCCTCACTATCTTTCCCTCCTCATCTCATCCAAGACCCTAAAAGCTGCTGAGGACCCTCCGTCCCTTCTCGTACTCATTGTTGTCCTACAGACCTCCAAGTCACTCTAGAACTTTCTTCCCTAAAGCCAGGGGGTTTCCAAGGCACCTTCTTGACTCCTTCTTGCCTGTTCCCTATGAACAGAAAGAGCACTTGTCTGAGGAAAGCTCTTGAGAAATGGCACACACCACAAGCACAAACCTGTATCCTCACCTGCCCTGCAGCTTCCTTTCCTTCAAAGCTTTGCACAGCTGCAGGGAACAGCTGGCATAAGAGCCAGAGGGCAGTACATAGTGCATGCCCTTGAGGAGGAGCCAGAGTGCCTGAGCTGTCCTGGCCTTTAGCCTATAAGCTGAAAAGAAGGCTGTGCTGAGCTGATCTGGTCCCACCTAGCTGCCAAATGACAGGGTCAGTGTCACAGCCATTATGTGGCTACCAAAGGTCACCTGGAACAGGGAGAGACCATTATGTCACGTCCAGACCAGCATCACTGTGGACTGTGCCCAGACACTGCCCTCTAGTAGGAAGAGGACTGCTCAGGTAGGAGGCCCATTCACCTCAAGGGACCTCTGGCAGGGCTTGGCTGGACTGGACTCAATTTTCCACCAGAACAATCAGGTGTAGAACTTAGGACTTTTACAGCTGGGACTGCTGACCATGTAGGCTGTCGTATCCACTAGTAAGGGGAGGCTAGGTAAGTCTCATCAAAGTTCTCCCCAGGGCCTATGGGCTGGGGGCCTCTGCTTTGCATCCCCATCCCTGGGCCCTGTTTTCCCTGAGCTAGCTGATCACAGCATCCAGAGCAGTCAGTATCTTCTTAGGGCTAAGGGACTAAGTCATTGTGAGCCCTGGATCCCATTTTAAGGCTTGGCAGAAAACAGATATAGTTCTTCAACATTTCTCCAATCTTTGCCCTATTCTGAGTGTTCTCAGCTTGACCCATAAAGGCCCTAGCAAGGGACCTCCTTCCAACAGAAACAAAGAGGCCTTAGAGTGGGCAGGCCTTGGCTCTAGTGGTGGAATGCTAATGTTAGCCCAAGGCCAGATCCTGAGGGGAAGCAGGGCCCATGGAGCAGGATGGAAAAAGCCCTGGCAGTCTCTGATTTTTTTTTTTTGTTTGTTTGTTTTGTTTTGGGTCACAACCCATTCTGTGTGGATCCTGTGCGCCGGCCACCCAGATGGACACGCCATGAATGGCTAGAATTCTAGGTTTTTCATTTCAGTGCCAGCTGTCTTCCTCCGTCCTCCTCTTGGGGTTCTGTCCTTGCCCCCTGCTCCCTGGAAAGTCTCCTAACTCTAAAGTCCACTGACTGTGGAACAGCCAAATGAACTTTCCCCTCCAATTTCCCAGCATTCCTAGTTTTTTCTGTTCATCAGCCCACCTGGCCCCAGCAGTATTGGTGCTATTTTTTCTCTGTCTCTAGAGGATACTCTGACAGTGAATGTCACCTTCCACAGCCTTGGTTTCCCCACCTATAAAATGGTAGCAGTGCACACCCTTTTGGTGTGATGTGAAGATTAAATGAAATGAATCAGGCCAGGGTCCAGTGGAGGCATTCCAGCCATCCTCGTACAGCAGAGGGTAAGGCACATTCGACATAATCCAGTGGTGCTGGAGCTCAGGTCCTGCATTCTCAGCCTATGGAGAAGTTGCTGTAAGAGCCTGAGCACCTAAACCCACTGCCAAACCTCTGGGAGAAACAGCCTGGGCTGTAGTACCAGAGGAAAAGGTGGGACGCCGAGTGCCAGAACTGCTGACTCCACTGGGCACCTGCCATGTACAGGCCCTCTGCCACATCCTGCAACCAGGACTCTGCAACACTGCTTCACACAGGAGAAAGGAATCTATGCCCTAGGTGATAGGCAGAAACTGTTAATCTTAATTTTGTCCTTTTTTTTGGTGGGACCGGAGTTTGAAATCACAACCTTGCACTTGCCAGGCAGGCACTTGTGCCACGGAGCTATCTCCCCAGCCCTGAGTTTAAAAGTAAACTTTATTTTGTAACATTTTAGATTTCTAGAGAAGTCACAAAGATAGCACAGGCTGTCCCACTGTATCCCTCATTCAGTCTCCTTTGTTGCTAGTTAACTTCCTGTATTGCCAGTGATTGCAGCTGTCACATCGAAGAAGCCTTCATTAGTGCGTTACCATTAGCTAGACTCCACACGTTCATCAGTGTTCTCCCATTTTCTAAATAATAGCTCACTTCTGCTCCAGGTCTCAATCCAGGTACCAATTTCCCTTAGTCCTTATGTCTTCCCATCCTGGGCTGTGACAGGAGAAATTAACTGACTTTTACAAGAAAGATTTCATGAGGCTAATAAACAACAGGGTAGGCCCGGCAGGATGGCTCAGTGATCTAAAGCGCCTGCTTAGGAAAGCTTAGACCGCTGCAGGGACGGCAGTTCGATCCCCGGCACCACATGCTGCACCAGCCCTGCCCTCAGGGCAGGCTGAGCCAGCCATAAAAATAAATAAATAAATAAATAAATAAATAAACAACAGGGTAGGGTGGCTTCTTTCACTTGCACAATTTCTCTTCAGAAAAGCTCTAGTGGACAAGAGTTCTCTCCCACAGTTGCCCGGTTCTTCATCTTGATGCCCCCTCTCCAGCTCCAAGTTCCAGGAGTCTATTTATGGCCTCGCTCTGACCTCCAACCCTTCTTTCTTCCTCACTCTCTCTTTTTTTCCTGCAGGAATATTTAATTCTGCCCTTCTATGTTGGACCCAGCATTTAATATTAATGTCTATTCTGAGAAATATAAAAAAACCCCTGAAATTGTAGTTTTAGTTCCAATCTCCTCCTGGAACTTCATGTCCTCAGATTAACAAATGGGTAAAATCTCCACTGCAACATTTCACCACACTCACTCCACTTCCTCTTTCCTGCAGTTTCCATGTTTCTTTTGAGAACATTGTGATTCTAGGAAAGTTAACTTCAGGGGCGGATACACACTGGGCTTGACCAATCAGTACCTTCTGCCCTTCAGCCACATTGATTGGCTCAGGAGTGGCCTTGTGACCCAAAATGGCCCAATCAGAGTGAATCATAGACCGGATGCTGGGGGACACCAGGTGAACTCTGATGGAAATCCGTGCCACCTGGCCATATTCTTGCTGTAGCTGGTTGCCAACTTGCTGAGGTAGATGCAGGGAAAGATTCTGCTTTCTTTTTTCCCCTTAGCTAAACAATAAGTAGAAAGAACCAGTAAGATAGCTCAGTGGACTAAGCTCTTGCTTTAGCAAACGTAGGAATGAGAGTTCGATCCCCTGTACCCCATGCCTCCACGGCCCCGCCCCCGGGGTATGCTGAGCTGGCGACCAAGTCTGGGCCTAGTGGCGCACCACTTTAATCCCAGCGTTGGGAAGGCTGAAAACAGGAGGATCACTGTGAGTCTGAGCTGTGTAGTGAGACCCTGTACCAAATACATTAAATAAATAAATAAATAAATAAATAAATAAATAAATAGAGTGTAGGTAACTTCTAGTCTCATTCAGTTAATAAAAATTTAGCCCAATCCAGTTTACAACTCCATTTCACAGCAGTGCTACGCAACTCCAGTTACAATGGTGTGGGACCTTAGTGTGGGGCTGAGGCATGCTAGGCGCACTGTGCTCTTCTGGGTCCCTAATGCCTGGGGCTGGGGAAGAAACTTGGCAAGGTCTGCAGGCAGACTTCACTCTGCTGTGGGCAAGAGCCCCTGCCTTTACTTTGCTTCTGTTTACCTTTAGTGGCCTGTGATCCAGGGATTTCTCCAGCAGTTATATGGGTCATTCTTGGGACCTGTTCAGCTCTTCCAGCCCCTCACCAAGGACTCTCATAGATACAGGCAAGCTGGCCTTTTGTCTATCACTGTTTGGCCTGATGGCTTCTGTCTGGCTGTCTGGTTCCAGCTCCTTCACAGGAGGTCATGGGAAGTGTAAGTGGGAGAGGGGTTCCGTTTTCCTCTCAGGTCCACCATACCCTGGTCCTGACAGCCCTGCTGGTGTAAGCCCTGTCATGGGCCCCCTACCTTCAAAACTCCTGTCCTCCTTGCCCAAGCCCTGCTTCCTCCCCATACTTTGTGCCAAGTGTTCTAGCTGGGGAGCATCTACTGGGAGAAGCCTCTTCCCACTTCCCTCAGGCATCTCCCCCCAATCTGTCGGAGGGGGTCTCTTAAATATTTCCTTCCCCCAGCCCCAACCCAATCACACACTTGGATTTAATGAGGAAGAGGAAAATGGGGGATTTGAGGCCACCACTGGTTGACATAAGGAAGCATTCTCATTTAACAAGGCCTGGGGTCTGGTGTACATATTGGGTCTGGATTCCTTTTGCTCAACTTCCTCTACCCTCAGATACACAGCCCATACCTGTATTCACATTCATTCTGTTTCTGTTTCTGTCTCTTTTTCCTTCTACCTCTCCGTGTCTGTGTGTCTGTCTGTCTGTCTCTCCTGCTACTGAGCTTGAACCCATGGCCTTTGTGCTAAGTTACAGTCTTAGCCCTTTTAAAAATTACTTATTTTAAGATAGGTTTTCACTGAGTTGCAGAGCTTCTCAGGCTGCCTCAGCCTCCCAGAGTGTTGGAATTACACACACCCAGCTCCATGCCCACATCTTCAATCCCCCAATTCTGGGTAGTCCCTGCCTGTCTCAGCAGTGAGATCCTCCCCATCTCCTATGAAGGAAAGATTGTGCATTGCCTGATCTACTCAGAGGCACGTTTGCTTCAAGGTAGCCTTTCTGGTCCCAATAAAAACTAATACTGAGTGAGTCCTTGGCATTCTCTAGTTTGCCCTTCACCTGCTCAGTATGTTCAAGGACCTATAAGGTGCCAAGTGCCAGTCCTCTTAGTCACCAGTCTCTGCAGTGGAAGAGGCAAAACCCAGGGCTTCATGTTGGCTTTGCAGAAGCTTCTGGTAGTCACTGTCTTCCTACCTTCCTTGAATCTCCCAGGGTCCCCACTCAGTACTTCCTCTCACCACACACAACACAACACACACACACACACACACACACACACACACACCATAAACTCCGCTGCTTGTTTTTACTATTCTCTAAGGTCAGCCAAGATCTCAGCTTGTTCTTCCCAAAATTATCTTAATCAACAGGGAGAATTTCAAGGATAGTATCATTCATGGTTCCAACAAGGACCCTGAATAAAATAGAAAAATATTTTGCTAATAAGGACATCATTTACAAAATATAGAAAATCTTCAAGTACAGTAATCTGAAGCTAATAGCAGCCTGTCACCACCTCTGGGGTTGAATGGCCAAAAATCTGGTAAACCATTACCAGAATCTGGAATGAGGAAGATTCATATAGAAACTCTGAGGATCGCTGGTCTTTAGTTGCGGGATGGAACCAGCCCAAGGCAGTACCACAAAAAGGGAACAGGGGAATGAGTACCCCAACCTCTCTCTCTTCCCTCCCTCTGATCTCTAGATGGGCCTTTGTGCACTAAAGAGAAACCCTGAATAAACCCTTCTCTTGCTTTCACCTGACTAAGCTTGTCTAAATTGTTTTCCAGGAAGTTAGAGGTAGCAGAAATTGGTTTAAATCACCCTCCCATCACTCAGGGCCTGCACGAGTGTCTGGCAGGTGTCCTTTTGATGTCAGAGGGCCAAAACTCCATCCTCTGAGCATGTTAACACTGCTGTCCTTTGAACAAGTATACTGTAAAGAACCATGATGTTTGACCAGGCATTTTCACACCACTGATTACTACCCTTTCCTACTACCTTTCCCCATGGCTCAGATCACTTTGTGTTTTACGCCAGAGACCTTGGGGAGACAGAATTGAGATTTGGAACTCTTGACTCTTACCATTTGGTTGCCTTATAAATAAACTCTCTTTTACAAAACTAATGCTTTGGCGATTGGCATACTGTGTGACAGGGAAAATGGACCTGGATAGGTAACATTTGCATCAGCCAAACTCAACCTGAAGTTAGAATCACACGTGTCCAGAGAGATCAGCTTCCTGGACCAGAGAACAGGGGGCAAGATATCCAGCCTAGGGAATGCAGATCCCTTGGCATTTTGATTTCTTTTTTTTTCCAGTAAGACTGTCCGTTGGCTTCACCACTCATACCTGTAATATAGGGGAATGAAACTCCTGATCTGAAAGGTACCTGGAGGAGTTTGTGTTCTCTAAAACCAAAGAATGAATTTTAGGAGCAAACAGAAGTTAAGAGCAGAATATTTATTGAGAAAGAAAGCTGTCTAAGAGGGACCCAGGCAGGTTGACTCTGGGAAACTGTTTCTTCCAGGGAATTTGATAGAGTAAAAGTATGCGGTGAGGCAGGTCTAAGGTGGAGAACATGCAAACTCGCTTAGGTGGGCATGAGGTGGGACAAAACTATGGTCAACCAATGCCATTGATTAAGTCCAGGACTTGAGGAAGTGAATCACGTAGCAAGCAGGAACAAATATAGAACAGGAGTTTATCCAGTAGCCAGCTGGTTGGATTAGTGACTCTTCCTGGCTTTCTCAAGGCAATGATCAATCCAGATGGTTATCTTTAGGGAGGTAAGCATCGATTGGTTCGATCTTTGCTCTTTAGACCTGGCAGGAGCGTCTGTCTCTCCCATAGTTGCAGTGCATCTTGTCTTCCTTGCTGTCTCCTTGAGGACCTAGTCCTGTCTGACTGCCTATATTTCCATCTAATTCAGCTGCCTACAACAGCTGCTGTACCCAGGCCAGAGCCTCCATACTACTGCAGTCAAGCACATCCTGTCCTGTAGTTCAGAGATCTCTTCAGTCTTAATGCATGTGTGTGGAACACTTTTCTTCTTCTCAGTATCTCTAAGTTATACAAATCCTGGCCTTCCCTTACCAATGTACATCCCTTAAGAGGTATTTGTCATTGTGTACAGAGATGGACACATTGATTTGTGTCTTTCGAATCCATGTCCATTTCCTACTGCTAGAACCTATGAGCCCTTAAGTTTTGCTAACTTTCTCCCTCTTTCTCATCACTATTGTCTAATATTTTGGTGGAGGGCTCCAACCACAACTCAGCACTCTCCTTTCTTGTCCTCGACACTGCATTCCTGCAAAGGTCTGTCCTTTCTGGTGGCATGTGGCCTTGGTCAGAGGTCTCGGTGTTTGTCTGGTAGCTAGCCTCACAGCGTTGGCCCCAGCTCCAGGAAATCCTGTCTCCAAAGCTAAGGCCAAAAGGGGAATGGATGGGGACTCAAATCAGTCGAAGGTATCTGCACCTCACCCAACTAGCCTCTTCCTCAAAACACTGGTTTCTTAGTAAATGATATGCCCTTCAAGGCTGGATAAGACATCAGTCTCCAGCCTGGGGGTCACATTGGGAAGTCTGGGAAGACATCAGTCTCCTGAGTTCAGTTCATGGGGTACATGTGTCTCCACTTTTTGCTGACTGCAATTTTGCAAAACCCCCCCACTTCTGTTGTCAGCATCCTAGCTTCTGGGAGACAGCCTGCCTCTACTGTCAGTTCAAGGAGCTCCTGTGTGGCTGACCCCACCCTCTCAACTCCAGGGTCTCAGGGAGGGCATTCAATATCATGAGACTCATACCTGATACTTCCTCAGACCTACCAGGAGGGTAAATTCTTTTCAGGAGGGCTAATGATGACAAGATGTAATTCTTGGGAGCCATCTTCTGACATGGACAGTGTAACCTGAAGGAGAGGCTGACACAGAGAGGCAGAGTGGTAAGATGACAGATTCTTGGTGACCTGATTTAGGTTCTTGGACCTAGCCTGGAGCTAGCCTGCTCCTGGCTCCTGGACTTCACATAGTTCCATTTATTTTTTTCAGCTGTATTTGTTTGATTTGCTTAACACATTAGAAATGAATGTCCATGATTTTCCACCTAAAGAATTCTAAGTAGTTTACCTTCTACAAAAATCTTGGTTAGGTCAGAAGGTTGACTTCATAGCCACAACTTCTTTCTAGCTTTTTTATTTTTCCTTCAGTCTTTTTGAGACAGGGTCTTACTATGCAGCTCAGGCTGGCCTTGAGCCCACTTCGTAGCACAGATTGCTCTCTCCCTCTCAATGATCCTCTTGCTTCAGCCTCCCAAGTGCTGGGTACGAGTGTGTACCACCACACCCAGTCCTCTCCAGCAATATTGCAAGGCTATCTCCATTTGGGTTGGATTTGGCCCCTGTACTTCGGCAGCAATGCTTGGCTCTGTCGGGACTGAAATCCAGATTCAGCTGAGAATTGAACTTCCCATCAAAAATCTTACTTAGGTTCCTACAATGAAGTCCAGGCTTGTCAGGGAGCAAGACTCACCATTTTTCTTCATCATCTCAAGTAAAGCTATCTTTTACAGTGCAATTAGCATTGAACTCCTCTTCCCACAAGGCTGAGATCTAGCAAAGGAAAGGCTGTCACCCCCACAGAAGTCTGTCTCTACATGACGGGGTGTGGCTCAGGGGTACAGCATGTCCTAAACCTATGCAAGGCCCTACAAGCATCAAATCCCAGCATTCTCCCTGAAAAAAAAAATCTGTAGACCAACCACTCTTGTGCTATTTGGATATATCTTCTTTAGAAAGCTTAGGGAGGATTAAACTGTGTTACGTGAGCATATTTACTTCATTTTTCTTTACCTATATTTTATTTTAAATATTATCATTCTTTATTTACTTGAAGTACTGAGCTTTGGACCCAGGCCTTTTCACTGAGGTTTGGTCCCAGATTCTTTAAAATTTTTCAGACAGGATCTCACTAAGTTGCTGAATTGTCTAGGCTGAGCTCAAACTTGCAATCTTCCTGTCTCAGCTTCCAAGAATGGTGTGATTATAGACATGACCACCACATCCAGCTTTTATTTGATTTTTGAATCATTGGATGTGACATGGATGCCAATTTATAGCATGAAATAACTACTCTCATAT
This sequence comes from Myocastor coypus, assembly GCA_004027025.1. NCBI lineage: Eukaryota > Metazoa > Chordata > Mammalia > Rodentia > Myocastoridae > Myocastor > Myocastor coypus. Next base: position 9,953 of record PVJA010004606.1, read on the forward strand.
AAGTATCCAAAAGGAAAAATGTTAATTTGAAGGTATATTTGTTTCGTTTTAGCTTTATAGTGGTATATTTGTGGACAAAATCATACATCATTAAAGTACGTAATGAGATGTTTTGATATAGGTATGGATGTGAAACATTTACTATAATCAAGCTAATTAACATACTCCCTGCTTTATTTAATTACTTAAATTTCTTGATGCAAAAGCATTTTCCTGTCTTGTGCTGTAATTCTTTACACAGTGAAGTCATCTTCTAACTGGAGATGAGCTTAAGCAAGTTTCCAGGGTCCTTTCAGCAAGGACATGGTGGCATGTGGCTATCTATAATCCTGGCATTCAGCAGGCTGTGGCAGGAGGATCCTGAGTCAAGGCTAATCTGGGTTACGTTATGTAATTCAAGTCCAACCTTGTTTCAAGACACATTTTTTTCTCTGTTTTAGTTGATCAGCTTATCCTGTCCCTTCCTCCTACAGACTTGTTGCCACAGTGGCTGATCCCCTTGCTCTCTCCAGTCAGTTCAGCCTCTGCTCCCTCCTGGCTGTACCAACTCAGGTGCATACCCATATCTCTGAGTCTCTACCTCACTTTCTTCTAACAATTTAGCTCCCTCCTAGATCTCTGGTTTGTGACTCAGAGGAACAAATGAGCAGCCCACCTACTTCCTGTTAGCCCAGTGTGTATAGAGCTGTTTGGATTAAGCTATTTGTGAAGTCTCCAGCAAATTCACCCTTGGGGCATTGAGCTATAGCAAAAGAAGGTAGGGGGTATGAGAAAAGGCTGACGAGACCCCTTCAGCAAAATGGTGGGCAGGACAGACACTACAGGGCTTGGCCCACCCAGAGCTGGAGGACACCATCACTTGGAACATGGACTCCAGATACCAAATACCAAGCCCAAGAGAGCCTTGGCTGAAGGGAGTCTGCTGGCTAGCAGAAAAAGATGGAGACAAGGAACTATCACCCAGCTGTATGCATGCATGAGGGGAGGCCACAGAGATATAGGGATCATCTGTACCTATCTGGCTCTCTGGCATGGATGCTGTGTGCCCTGCAAGACAACACCCACTATATGTTACCAGGGGACAGAACTAGTTTAGCTTGGGAAATATTTTTCTCATAGTCAGAGCCACTCCAGGCAACTTTTGAAGTTAGTGAGCTCTCCGTCTGGTAAGAGTGCAATAGATAGGATTCCTACAAGGTTGAAGAGGTTGAACTACATGACCTCTGAGGTCTCCTCCAGCTCTGAGCATTGATGTTTGGAATGCTTAGTTGAAAGAATGCAGATTGAATGGCTGATGCTTTGTTGGTTGAATGAGGGTTGATTGGTTAAAGAAAGTGAATACATGAATTAAATTACTTGGTTGTTCCAATAAACAAAGAATGCTTGAATAAAGACTGTTCATTGACTAATTAGTGGAATGAAGATTGACTGGTTGGTTGCAAGAATGAATTAGTAAAATGTAAATGAGTGGGTGAATGAAGGTTTAATGGTTAATAGGACTCAGTTCCAGGGTTCTTGTTTTATTCTCTTATTTTGCCCTTTATCCTGCTTGTATATTTTATCCTCAAGTATAGTCAAGAGGGATTTTATTTATGGTGGAGTCTTCCTGTTCCCCATGCTAACCTTGAATTCCTGGACTCTAGTGATTCTTCTGCCTCAGCCTCCCATGGTATGTACCCCATACCTCACTTAGAAATGTTTAAATTTCTGTTCTGGGTGTGGAAAGCCTTGCTGAATATAGATATCTTTTGCATAATCAAGATTCATCTTAGGCAAATCCATTTGTCAGGCACGTGCCCTAGTGACTGGTCTAACCAGCTCCTGGACTGATAGGAGTTCTGAATTTAGCATCTTGCCCAAGGGAATGGAACTGAAGGTCACATCTGGAGCTAGCCCTGTTTGGCTCAGGTCCCTCTGCCTCACCTGGACTTCCTTTAGTGTTGGCAGCAAGTGCTGTCCTCTCTGTAGGACAGCAGAAGATGCCTATTTGGTAAGAAAATACCTTCCCAAATATTTTGCCCAAGTCTCTGCATAGAGTCACTTCTGTGCACTGCAGACCTGGGGGACCATGGAGATAGTACATTCCAACCATCTTTTATTCAGGTTGTTGTGCCTTGGGAGTTAGGGTGCTGGTACAACGTGATCAGAGTCAGCAAAGGGGTTGTGTCTAAAGTCCTTATTGAACAGATTAGCAAACTCCTGCCATGAATTCTGTTAGATAAAAGTTACAGGGGGTCAAGTGCCAGGGAGATAGCTCAGTGGTCTAAGCAACTGCCTGCCAAACGCAAGGACCCAAGCTTGATCTCTGGTACCATATGCTGTGTGTGCCTGTAATCCCAGTGCTGGTGAGGCTGACACAGGAGGATCACTATGAGTCTAAGCTGCATAGTGAGATACTGTACCAAATAAATAAAAAAAAATTTTTTAAGGAAGTCATTTTGGATTAAGCTCTTATACCAAGCCACTAGCCAGAGAGCACATTTTCAAGGCTGTTCTGTTGTGTGCCTTCCTGTATTGCAATCCTAATGAACTCAGACAGATGGATTTTCTTTTTCTAATGCTGGGGATTGAATCCAGGTTCTCACACAGGAAAGGCAAGTGCTCTTTCACTGAGCTAAACTGTAGTCCCCGTAATTTTCATTCTTTTTGATTAAGTTGAGTAGAACAAAAACAAAGTCAAGATGGAGACATTCGCACACAAAAAAATCAAACCAAAACTAATTTGTTACCTTATTTTCCAAGCCAGAATTACATAATATAGTAAGTTTCTGAAACAGGCCAATTTTAATTGGCCTGATCACGAACTTCTCTATAACTTAAGTTTTTTTTTTTTTTTTTTTTTTTTTTTTTTTTTTTTTTTTTTTTTTTTTTTTTTTTTTTTTTTTTTTTTTTTTTTTTTTTTTTTTTTTTTTTTTTTTTTTTTTTTTTTTTTGTCTTTTTGAGATATAGAGTCTCGCTATGCAGTTCAGGCTGGCCTTAAGCTCACTTTTGTAGCCCAGGCTAGTCTCAAACTTACACTGATCCTCCTGCCTCAGCCTCCCAAGTGCTGGGATTACAGGCATTTGTCACCATGCCTGGCTATAATTTAACCTTTTCACACACAAAGAAAAGGAAATCTAAAATGACTATATTTTAACTAGCAAGTTGGTTTCTTTTCTTTCTTTCTTTCTTTCTTTCTTTCTTTCTTCTTTTTTATATTTAGTACAGGGTCTACAGGGTCTATAGCAGTGGTTTTAACCTGTGGGTCATGACCCCGGTGGGGGTCGAACAAAACACAGGGGTTGCCTAAAGCCATTCTGAATCATAACTGTAGCAAAATTACAGTTTTGAAGTAGCCACCAAAATTATTTTTTGGTTTGGGGTCACCACAACATGAGGAACTGTATTGTGGGGTCACGGCATTAGAAATGTTGAGAGCCACTGGTCTATAGGGTCTCACTATGTACATCAGACTCATAGTGATTCTCTTGTTTTTAGCCTCAGAAAGTGCTAGGATTACAGGCACATGCCATCACACCCAATCTCAGTCCACATCTCAGTGGGCAGGCTGGCACAGCCTGCCAGGGATTGAACCCTGGCCACTGTGTCCGGCCTAAATCAGGCACTTTAGTCTGCTGAGCTATCAGGCTGGCCCTTGCAAGTTGGTTTCCTACCTGTAATGACAGCAGCTTTGGAACAATCAATTTGCTTTTTTTTTTTTTTTTCCTTTGAGGATCAATTGAAATTAGATCTTCTAAGCTTTATTTTTTTATTCATGTAAATGAGAAAAAAAGATAAAACAGCAATGAAACAATTTCAAAACAAATTAGTAAGATGGTTACAATAATTAATACTATGCATATTGCTGTCTTCATAGCAGTTATTCAGAGGACCTGATATCTTGTCTAAACAATATTAGTATAAACTTTTATTCTCAATGAACGAACACAAAGTAGCTATATATCTATCCTCTCTTTTATATATATATTTTTTTCTTTTGAAAGTTTTTAATACTAGGAGAAAATATCATTCCATGTCTTATAAGTAGATTGTAAGTCAGAGATACAGTATGAATCATAAAACAAAAATATAATTGATTAATATTCAGAAAATTAATTATATATTAATTGATTGAAATTAAATTAAATATATCAAAACAATATTCCAAAATTCAAATCAAATCATGAGTCCAACTTAGAGACCAAAATGTTGTATATCATATACAGGAATCTGTAATCAATTCAGAGTATTTGCATAGTATTTGAATAAGTTTATATATACAAAGATATCAACTAAGTTGATACTACTAAGTTTCCACAGTAGTAAAGAATTACTAAGAATAAAACATAATATAAATACTGGAATGGCAAATATATGACCAGAACTTCTAATATTTTGGGGATAGGATATCACACAAACTTCCAGTATGTCATGGACACAGACAGTGTCCATGATGCTTACTGGTGACCAGGTGTCACTTGTAGGACTAAGCTACTGCTATTTCCTTGATATCCACCCTGTAGACCCAGACACAATCATGAACCATAGGGTACAAGAGAAGTCCATTTGTACAATATGCTGATGGACATATTCTGGTGCTGTATACTAAAGAATAGTTGAAAGACTGCTTTTGTATACCTCTTTTTCTCCTATGTTGAATTGTTTGCCCTATTTGGTGGGTTCTTTCCATTCTCCTTCATGGAGTTGTAGTCATTTTGATCCCTCTTTAGAATATCTTTTAGTAAACTATGCAGGATTGGCTTTGTCATCATGAAATTCTTTAATTGTTCTTTGTCCTGGAAGTATTTCACTTCTCCATTGAACTTGAAAGAGAGTTTTGCAGGGTGTAGCAGTCTGGGCTGGAATTTGCTTTCTTGCAAGACTTGAAGTACTTTGCGCCATGCTTTTCTTGACTTGATGGTTTGTCAAGAGAAATCTGCAGTTATTCTAATGAGTTTTTCTTTAGATATGATCTCTTTCTTTTCTCTAGTGGATTTTAGTATACTGCTCCTGTGCTGAATTTCTGTTTGTTTTTGCAGTACCAGGGATTGAACTCAGAACTTTGCCCTGGCTGGGCAAGTGCTTATTCCACTGAGCTATCTCCTGGCCCTGTGCTGAATTTCTGGGATCTTGATTATTATATGTCTGAATGTGGTTTTAATTGGGTTGATGTTATTTGGGGTTCTGCATGCTTCAGTTACTGAATGTCAAATTGTTTCCCCATATTTGTGAAGTTTTTCACTATTACTTCTGCCCATATTCTTTTTATGCCATTTGTACAGACCCCTTCTTTCTCATTGAGACCTATTAGTCTTATGTTGTTCATCTTTATATCATCTATTATTTTTTCTTGCATCCTAGTTGTTTTTAGGAGATCTTTTCTTACCTCTTCACTAGCTGAAATGGTGTCTTTAAGGTCTGAAAGTTTATTTTCACTTTCATTGAAATGGTTTTGATCCGCCGAGCGTCGTCGGGGTCTCCTGCTTCAACAGTGCTTGAACGGAGCCCGGCCCTCGCCCGCCCTCGCCGCCACCCGCACCACCGCAGCAGCCCAGCCCAGCCTCGCCAGCCGCCGCCATGACGACCTCCTTGCCCTCGCAGGTGCGCCAGAACTACCATCAGGACGCTGAGGCCGCCATCAACCGCCAGATCAACCGGGAGCTCTACACCTCCTACCTCTACCTGTCCATGTCTTACTACTTTGACCGCGACGATGTGACTTTGAAGAACTTCGCCAAATACTTTCTTCACCAATCTCATGAGGAGAGAGAACATGCTGAGAAGCTGATGAAGCTGCAGAACCAGCGCAGCGGCTGGATCTTCCTTCAGGATATCAAGAAACCAGACCGTGATGACTGGGAGAACGGGCTGAATGCAATGGAGTGCGTGCTGCATTTGGAGAAGAGCGTGAACCAGTCCCTCCTGGAGCTGCACAAGCTGGCCACTGATAAGAACGACCCCCATCTGTGTGACTTCATTGAGACGCACTACCTGGACGAGCAGGTAAAGGCCATCAAAGAGCTGGGTGACCACGTGACCAACCTGCGCAAGATGGGAGCCCCTGAGTCCGGCATGGCAGAGTACCTCTTTGACAAGCATACTCTGGGGGACAGTGACAATGAGAGCTAATGTCACCAAGACAGCATATGCATGTTGGGGCTACCTTAACCTTTTCTATAAACTGTACCAGAACATCTACTTAAGTTCTTTAATTCCTTCAAATAAAGAAATTTGGTACCTGAAAAAAAAAAAAAAAAAAAGAAATGGTTTTGCCAGCTTGTGATTGAGGGGTTAAGTGCCTGAATAGCACTTTGAATCTGCTTCATACATTCTATTACTTTCCTATATTGCTCATTCAAGGATTTCATCATTTTTCTATCCTCCTCTATTTTTTTTTAATCAGTGTCTTTAGAAGCACTTAGTACTTTTTTATTGTAGGTATTATTTCTTTTTTTACTTCAGAAATTATTTTTAGCCTGATTTCCTCTATATTTTTCTGTAGTTGTTTCTTTACTTCAGATGTTATTTCAGAGATTTCAGGTGTGTGATTTACAATTTTTTCTATGGTATTGTCTCCTGTATTTCTTCTGGGTGGGCTTGAGGGTCTATCAGCACATTTTGCTCCTTCTCTTTGTCATTTTGTATAGCCTTGCCTTCTGACTTTTGGTTTAGAGCTTTGGTAGAATTCCTACCTTAGCACCAGGTCCAGATCTACCAAGTTCAAAATCGTCTAGGTGGGTGTGGTTTGAGTCTGGCTGCTGTTGAAGCCCTTGGAGGCCGACCTGCTATGCCACTCTGGCAAGATGTTCTGCTTCTGGACCAGCTGGGTGGGTCTTGTGTTTAGTCTCTCTACAGGGATTTCTGAGGTAGTTTTCCATAGTAGGCATGCCGGACCTGGTTGCTAGGTTGAATGAGTTTCCAGCGGGCCCAGGGTAGTCTATATCACATGAATCTAGATCTTCATGTGTGCTAAGCAAGCTCCCCTACCATTGAAACTTTTGTAATCTTTCTTTCTTTCTTTCTTTCTTTCTTTCTTTCTTTCTTTCTTTCTTTCTTTCTCTTTCTTTTTCAGACAAGTTCTCATTGAATTGTCCAGGCTGGGCTTAAATTTGTGATCTTCCTGCCTGTGACTCCTGAATACTTGGAAATACAAATGTATACCATTACCCCAAGCCCATCTATATTTTGTTTTTGCCTTATTTTGTATTACCTTCTGTTTTTTGAGACAGGTTTGTGCTATGTAAGTTTTTAAACCCTTGGTCCTCCTGCCTCAGACTCCCAACTGATAGGATCATAGTTATATGCCTATATCTCTGGCCTGTTTCTGTTCTTTCTTTCTTTCTTTCTTTCTTTCTTTCTTTCTTTCTTTCTCTGTCTCTGTCTCTCTGTCTCTCTCTCCATCTCTCTCTTTCTCTCTCCTCTGTGTCTCTCTGTCTCTGTCTCTATCTCTGTGTCTCTGTTTCTCTGTCTTCCTGTCTCTGTTTTTTCTTTTTTTCTTCTGTCTCTCTCTGTATCTGTCTCTCTGTCTCTTGTCTCTGTTTCTTTCTTTCTGTGTGTGTGTGTGTGTGTGTGTGTGTGTGTGTGTGTGTGCGTGTTACTGGAAAATGAACTCTAAGCCTTCACACTGACTTACATCCTCAACCCTTTCTTAATATTTTTACTAGACAGGTCTTACTAAACTGGCCAGGCTGGGCTCAAAGTGGTGATCTTTCTGCCTCAACCCCCATAATGCTGAGACTATAGGCATGTGCCACCATGCTCTTTTGTTTCAGCTTTTTAAAAACCCTATCATCTCTATAAAACCAGCATCATAGAGCTAAGGAAGTGGCTCAAGGGTAGAACAATTGCCTAGTATGTGTAAGGCCTTGATTTTGATCCCTGCAAATAGTGGACTTCTTTTTTTTTAAACAATTATTCTTTATGGGTTGGTTTTTAAAAATAAAGCCAATTAAGACCATGTACTCTGAAAGGCTGAGTCAGAAGAACTGAAAGTTTGAGACCAGGGTAGGCAATTTAGCAACTTAGTGAGACCCTGTATCAAACAAAAATGTTAAAAGGGCTGGGGATACAGCTCATCAAGAGGGCCCTAGGTTCAATCTCCAGTACTGCAAAAGGTGGAGGGACTTTAAATTGTTGTGATCTTATCTTTTGACAGCTCCTTGGGTCAACTGAGTCTGTCAGCTGAGGTCAGTGTCCTTAATGGGGACAGAGAGACCTGGGGACAGGCTGGGTAAGCGATAGTAGAGGAAGAGAAGAGGAAATTCTGATTCCTCAGGGTTATTTGGCTTGAGTACAGAAAGGGATAATGTACATATGCCAGGCCTCTCTCTTCATCTCACCTCTGAAAGCTACAGAAGCAATGAATTTGAGAACTACATCTCACTGATACAGTTACATCACTAGCTTGTAGCTTAAACTATAGTCTCATTAATTGCTAGTTCCCTCTGGAACTAGCTCATCTTAACTAGGACACTGCTAAGCACTAGCAGCCTGAACACATGACTCCAAAGTCAAGTCTCTCTCTCTCTCTCTCTCTCTCTCTCTCTCTCTCTCTCTCTCTCTCTCTCTCTTTCTTGGGAAAATCTCACTGTGTAGTCCAGGCTGGCCTTAAACTTGTAGTAATCCTCTTGCATCAGCCTCCTGAGTACTGGGATTACAGGTGTGTCCAAGATCTCTTTTTAAATTTTTTTTTAAAAGAATACAAAAAATAGTAAAAAGAAAAGAAATGATAAAAACTGTGAAGTACTTTTCTGATCAAACTTCTTTTTTGTTATTCTAAATTGAACTTAGAGCTTTGTACTTGCCAGGCAGGTGTGTGTGCTGCTGAACTACATCCCTTGCCCCTTCCAGATCTCTTTCACACTCCTGAGCCCCTACCATTTTCACTAGCAGGTTCAGAGGGTCTTCAGTCCCAGAGGTCATCAACTTAAGGCCTTCTTCCTACATCAGTGAGATTTCCTTGGAGACGTGGGATGATCTGTCTCTTGCTCTCCCTCTTTCTTTCTCTCCAAGTGGTCCTACTGCCTCAGCTTCCTGAGTATTGGGATTACAGTTGTGTGCTGCACACCCAGCTCCTGGAGTTTTTCTTGATGACCAACTCGGGAAAGGAGGGCCTACTATTGAAGCCTTTCAAGGAAATGGACTAGGCCTTCCATTCATGATCTGGAATTTCCTATGTCCCCTGCAAATGTGTTGTTTCCCCCCTGGCTCTAGGTCCCCTTGGATTTTCCAGAGGTAGACTTGGTCAGTCTGATAAGGCCTGTTTAATCTCCTAGGACCTACTTGCATCTGATAATCTTAAGTGACTACCAAAGCAGAGAATGTCCCCTCCAAGGTGACTTATTCAGTCCTTTTCTAATGACTGAGGACAAGAAGCATTTTTTCCCATTATTTTTGGCTTCCTCCAGGTTAGTACTATGAAAAGGATGGGACTTCAGTGGCCACTAGTCAGAGGCTTTTATTCTATGTCAAGAGGGGTTCCTTAGAAAGGTTTAGGGATCTCTGCTGTCAACTAGTGCAGCCTTTGTGGAGCCTTAGGGTGATTTTTCCTCTTAGTTACAATTTGAAGTCCTGTTATGTCAGAGCCAGGAGGGGCCATCAGGACTATTCAATTTAAACTTCCCATTTTACAAAGGAAGAAACCTAGAGTCAGACCTAGAGGGGGCGTCCGAGGCTATTCAGTTAGTTGGAGACAGAGGCAAAAATTAGAATCCAGGCTCCCAACTACAAACCTTTTCTCTCTCTCTCTCTCTCTCTCTCTCTCTCTCTCTCTCTCTCTCTCCTCTGTCTGTCTGTCTGTCTGTCTGTCTGTCTGTCTGTCTCTTTCTCTCTGTCTCTCTCTCTAAGTAGGACTTTACAAGAGGAAATAAGCACAAGGGCTCGACTAGAGTAGTGAATCGCAAGCTTGATAAGTTAGTTTGCAATATTGCATTGCTATGCAGCCATCTTAGATTCTCTGCGACCAGCTGGCCGCTAAGCCTTGACGCAGGCATTGACAGAGAGCACCTCGATTTTGGCTAAGCCAGAATAGTCTCACATTAATTTGTCTAGATTATCATTAAAGTGGAGGTACAGAAAATTTCAGGTAGAGAATTGGCAGACAGCATGAATAGGGCTGGGTACCCTCAGGCAATTGGCTCCCATTGCAGGATAGTTTCCTTATTTTAGCTCTGGGAATCTCACAGACCCACCCTAGTGATAATCCCACCACTGTCCCCAAAGGATCTGAGGGCTAGCTCCTTTCTAGCTCATATTTCTGGTGCCCATCTGGTTACCTGGACCAGAGAAAGCACCAGAGAGCTGGCTGAGCACTCTGTGGACAGTAAGCACTCTGGACACACTGCATTTTCCCCTGAGGCCCTGAGGCAACTCTTCCTGACTTCCCAGAAGGAATTAAGTAGCCAGCTAGGGAAACTGAAACTTGATGTAGTAGGCCTGAGCACCAACCTCTGGGAAAGGCATGTTTAGGCAAGCTTGGTGAAGAAAGCACCAGGGCTTTGATTTGCTCTTCACTGGCCTCCTAGGTTTTTTGGCTCAGCAGCCTTGAGGCTTGTGGGGATGTCTGCCTCTGGCCTTCTAAAAATACCCAAGCTGCCCAGCACCTCCCAGATGTCTGAGAGCTGAGTCTGTCATTTCCTTGCTTGTAATGGGACAGCCCAGACATGGGCAACTGGGGGTGGGTCAAACAACTAAAGCCACTTCCTCAGCCTCCCACCCACCAGCTTGCCAGGAACTCAGCCCTGCCTCCCACCCCATGCAAAGCAAACAGGATAGAGGCCTGACTGCCTGAATGACAGACCTCAGAGACTGCTGACTATGGTCCTGTCTTGGGACAAACAGAAGAACTGAAGTCCAAATACTTGCCTAGGGCAGTTGCGACAGAAATACCTTTCCCACTCATTCAGTTCATGCCTGCGGTTGCCCCATTTCTAACAAGCTGCCTGGAGTCCAGGGCTTTGAAGCCACTTTTACTGCCCCTGTGCTAGCTATAAGCTCCTGGAAACAGTAATGGGGATGACCCTTAGTGTCTCCATGGGCCCAAAAGAGTACCTAATTCAGAGCACACATATATATGTAGACTGGATTAAATGATATAATGTGCCAAGGACACAGGTGAAGCCAGGTAGGGGACAGAGGCTTTAGTTACTAATTCAGGTCATCTACCCAGACAGTGTCCTCACCAGATACCCAGGTAAGCCTATTGAATGGTCGCTAGATGAGACGTCCTGGAACCATACTGAGTATTCCTGTCCCCTCCTTTATTCCGTGCCATGTGTGCTGGGGAGGTGGCACATCCTACTGGTCCCACCTAGCTTTAGGCTCTGGTCTCTGGCCAGTTTTTCCACTGGTACTACCTCTGCTTTTGTTGCTGGACACCCAAGGGTGAATATCCCTCCCCTCCCTATGACCAGTGTGCCTTGGGCAACACATTGCCCTTTCCTAGGCTTCAGTTACATCACACCTAAAGTGGAAAGGATAGGGCTAGCTCAGTTGTAGAGTACTGACCTAACATGGACAAGGCCCTGGGTTTAATTCCCAGCACCACCAAAAAATTAAATAGGTTTTTAAAAATAGAGACAATAAAATTTATCTTCAAGGAATGTTATGAGGGTAAAGGAGATTTCAGATCACAGATCTCAGGTTATTGTTCACTTCTTGCAGGAAGTCTTTCCTCGACCTTTCAGGATGGCTTGGATGCCTTTGCTGCCTCCTCACTTCTGTCCTACTCCCCAGTGCGCCATGTTCATATTAAACAGTTGCTGTCTTTCTATGCATCCATCTCCCACCAGGCTGGGAGCTTCTAAAGCCAGGAAGCTCTTGGTCCGTTACAGTATCTTCATAGATAAAATGCCTAGGGAAGCTTTTTCTTTTTCTTTTTTTTTTTTTTTCCTGGAACTAGGGATTGAACTCAGGCTCTTGCACTTGCCAGGCAAGCATGTATTCTACTGAGCTATCTCCCCTGCCCCCTGGAAAGCTTGTTGATAGACAAAATGAGTGAATAAAGCCTGAGGGAGAAGACAAAGGGTTGTGCAGATGTCAGGGAGTCTGTTTCAAGAGGAGCCTGACTAAGTACAAGGCAAGCTCTGGTGTGGGAATATGGACTGCTGCTTCAAGCTTGAGCCTGTATCAGTTAGCTTTCCCATGACTGAGACAAAAATATTTGACACCCAAAATGTAAGGGAAGAAGAGTTAATTTATATTTACAGTTCCAGTGGACTCAGTTCATGGTTAGTTGACTTTAAGGCAGGGATAGGATAGCAGAAGTCAAGGTAAAAGAAAATTGTTCATTTCATGACATCTAAGAAGCTGAGAAAGAAGAGAGGAGCAGGGGATCAGAATATGCCTTTCCAAGTCACGGCAGTGATGACCCACACTTTCCAACCAGGCTCTGTCTCTAAAAGTGAAACTTTGGGAATAATTTGGGGCTGGACCATAATAGACCCTTCCCTCATTTCTCTGCTGGGTGACTCCTTTCCACAAGGTCCTGGGTCACACCTCCTTCCCTGAGAAACCTGTTCACTCTCTCCAGTGGCACAGTACATACTCCATGGCAAGAGTTCTTTATGTGTCTATCTCCCCTTTTAGTTGCTGAATTCTTTGAAGGCAAGACCATCCTGTGTTTCATGGCACTAAACTCTGATATGGTTCCAATATAAGGTATGGATAGAAAGAAAGATGGAAGGAATGATTCAGGAGTCCAACTTGAAGTGGAACTTCCTCAGTTTGTCACTGAGTTGCTGGGGACTGAAGCTAGTGCCTTGAACATCTTAAGCAAATGCTTTTCTGTTGAGCTACACCCCCACCCTGAACTTCCTGGTCTTTAATGCCCTCCCTATGCGTGGAGGGGGGTGCTAATAAGCTAACAGGTGCAAGCTGTTGTCATCCTTCCAAAGGCACCTTTTAAGCATGTGTAGGTTAAGTGTAAGCTGGTCAGAAGGATCAATAATGAGCAGTGAGAATGTATTCTTGAACCACATCTTTGTTCCTAGACTTTTTTCCCACCTGCCAAAAACAGACTCTAAGCATAAAAGGCTTCTGGGTATCAAAAGATGTTCTTCACTCTTGATGTCAGCCCAATCCTTGTGCTACTTTATACTTTTCACTTTATACTTCCAAGTCTCAGTGATCTTGTTGCAAATAGTATTAAAAGTCACTGGCAGTCAGTGTTGACGTGGGGGAGGGAAGCTTCTCCTGCAGATAGGAGCTATTCACCCAGGTAACAGAGAAGAAGTACCTGCCAGGCTGGTAGAAGAGAGGCAGAAAAATAAACTATCAGGTCCAGCAGCCTGCACTTGAGGCCATGATTTTGAAATTAGCCTGAGCAATGTAGGAATACACTATCTCACAAAACCAAGATGGGTGTGGTGGCACATACCTGTAATCCCAGCACTCTGGAAGGCTGGGGCTGAAGAATGACAAGTTCAAACCCAGACTAGGCAATTTAGCACTTAGAAATCATACCTCAGAAGAAAGGTTAGAAAGAAAGGGCTATCTCAGTGCAAAGGCTCTGGGTTCAACCCCCAGTGCTGGAAATAAAATTAAAAAACAACATAAAATTTAGGGTGAAACTGTAGCTCAATGGTAGAGTATAAAAATGAGGTGGTAGAGGCTATGATGAAGCCCTGAATTTCATCTGTAACATTGTCCAGATTCCTCCCGTCTTCCTACAAACACCCTTGAGTTCACTGCACTCTGCTCTGAGAGCATCTCTTTCTGGGCCAACATCTCCCCATCTTTAAAGTAAACAGACTCCATCAAAGACTCATGATTCTCCAGGAGTTTCTTCATGTGAGATCTCTGTCCTATCTATTTAGGTCAATTTTTTTTTTTTTTTTAAGACAAGGTCTCGCTATGTAGTTCAGGGTGGTCTTGGACTCACTGTGTAACCCAGGTTGACCTCAAATTTGCTGCAGTTCTCCTGTCTCTACCTCTCTCCTGAGTGCTGGGGTAGCCAACGTGTACCACCATGCCCAGATAACACCTTAACCTCCAAAGGTTTGGGATTTTCTTGCCACAGTCTCCCAGGGGTAGAGACTGTGTTTTGCAGAGTATATAAAACTGTCCAGGAGCTGGCACAGAGGCTGTCGCCCATGGTCTGCAAGCTGCCTACCAAAGAGGTAAAAAAAAAAAAAAAAAAAAAAAAGGAGCCTAGCTGCTGGCAAAACGGAAGTGCTTGAGGTCTGACAGTTGCTGTCTGCATGATCTTTGCAGCTAGGAAGGAAGTAAAACTGGGCATCCGGCAGTCTACTCTGGAAGCTCATGGGACAGTTACATGTGAGAGCTGGTGCAGGCTTGCTCTCTGGTCCAGAGCCCCAGCTTAGGCCAGGAGCCATCCCTGGAGAGTAGCCTGGCTCAAGAGTTTTAAGGAGCTGCATATCCTCAAAGAGAGGGCAAAGGAAAAAGCCCTAAGGCTGGGTCATGTGTGATCTAGGGAAAATCTCTGTGGTTCTTTAGATGCAATTCTCCCATTTGCAAACATGGGGTTGGATTAAATTTATCTGTGGAGTGAAGATTTCTGGAATGGTAGGCATCAGGAAGCAGAAGCATTTTAGTTACAAGGAGCCTGGCCTATTACCTTGCTGGCTATGAAGTGCATAGCCTGGTGGAGACAGAGAACAGCATGATTATCGATGTGTATATGGGTGCTGAAAAGCTCCAGACACAGAGTACTTCATTGAACTGGAGGATTCATCAGAAAAAATGCCAGAAAAGGTCGAATCAGTAGCCCAGCTGGGGTCTTAGTCTTGAAGGAAGGGAAATTCAGAAAATGAGGTAGCTAAACAGAAAGTTGCTCAGTTTGAGCTTAGGGCTATCATTAATATCTGAACAAGTTTATGCAGATATGGGAAGGTTCATTCTGAGTTGGGGAAAGAAGGTAATCTTTACAGAAGCAGAAGTTTTGAACTCACATTTCAAGGATACATGTGACCTTATCACACTGAGAAAAGAGGCAAGTGCACTGAAAGGTGGCAAAAGACCTTCACAGGTTCATAGGTTGCTGGCAAAGTGCGTGTATGTGATGTGTAAGGACAATAAGAGGTGGGACTGAGAGATGAGGCTGGGGAGGCTGGCTGGAGTCACTGAAGAGCTTTGAATGTCCTGTTAAAAAGTATGGGCTCCCAAGGCATGGTAGCGCACACGTGCAATATCAGCTGTTCAGGAGACAGAGGCAGGAGGATCCCAAGTTAAGGACAGCCTGGTTAACTTAGTGAGATCTTATCTCAAAATAAAAAAGTTAAAAAGGCATAGGGGTAGGATGTAGGTAAGTGCTCTCTTGGTACTAGTACGGAAAAGAAAACAAGGCAGGAGAAGGAGGGGGCAGCAAAATAGTTTGACCTTAATTTTGAGGAAAGTGGGAAGCCATAGGAGAGTCTGGAGCAGAAGTATGCAAGGCTAGGTAGCTTGTTCTGACTGTTAGGAGGGCAGAAGGCAAGAGTCTGATGTTGGGGAACGGGCTGAAATGACTCGCAAGAGGCAGAGGCTGGAAGGTGTCAGGTGAATGTCAGGCCCAGTCCCTGTTGAAAAACTAAAACTCACCAGGAGCCTCAGAGGTGTGGGGGAAGTGAGAACTAAAACCCGGGCCCTGCCCTGGCTGCGGTCTGTGCAGCTGTGGTTAGCAAGGGAAGTGAAAGGTTGGGGCAACTGAAAGCCCAGCCAGGAGGGAGGGAGAGAACTGTGGGGCCTGTGCCCCAGGGAGGCATGAGAGCAGTGTGCCTTGCCCATGAGTCCCTGCCCCCTTCTGCTCTCAGGGTCACCTTCCTTCTCCCAAGTCTCCGCCCAGCACTGGGTCCTGCGATAAGCCACCCCTGACCAGCACCCCAGTTCCTGGCCTGGCAATGCCAGGCCCTCCAGAGAGTCTGCTGTGTGCCACAAGCTTCCTGTAGCCCTACAGCTCCCGAAGTCTGAGCAGAACCATGCTGTGCCTCGAGGGTGCTGCATTCTGT
The DNA here is from genome assembly GCA_004027025.1 of Myocastor coypus. Classification (NCBI taxonomy): domain Eukaryota; kingdom Metazoa; phylum Chordata; class Mammalia; order Rodentia; family Myocastoridae; genus Myocastor; species Myocastor coypus. The sequence goes on from PVJA010004606.1 coordinate 25,876, forward strand.
CCCTCTGCTGTAGCACATTGGCTGCTTTTACCTTGCTACGGGTGCCCTTCTCCCATTTGATTCTGGCTGTAAGAGCTTTTGGAGGGGACAGTAAGTCAGAATCAGACTCTGTGGCCCCTGCTGACTAACCCTGTGTCTGCCTGTCCTAGTGCAGGAACATTGGAGGGCTGCTTCAGGGCTGGGCTGGCTGGTTCTTTGTTCCAGGCAAAGTCTTGATCAGACTGCTCTGAATGGCATATCCAAGAAAAGAGTCCTGAATTAGTCAGGACAGGACTTTTATGAAGGGATGACAGCAGTGAGGTGTGTGCAGGATGAGGGAGAGGGAAAAATGAGTTGGCATGGTGGCACATGCTTGTAATCTCAGCACTCAGGGAGACTGAGGCAAGAGGATTGCAAGATTGAGCCTAGCCTAGGCAATTTAGCTAACCTTTTCCTATCAGAATTTTTTTTTTTTTTAAAGGGCTGGGGATGTAGCTCACTGTGAAGGCCCTGAGTTCACTGACCACTATGGATGATAAGAAATTTATGCCAAGGCTGGCAAAGCTAGGAAACTCTTGTCCCTAGGTTTGAAGGCATCAGGAAACACGTTGCCTAGTAGAGGATGGAGCTGCTTGGTAAGCACTGTGCCCAAGAAGAAAGCAGGCAGAAAAACAGTCTGCTCTCTCCCTTATTTCATCTTTTAATCTCTTCGTTGTCTGAACCAGCTCAAGTGGAAGCCAGTTGACGCAAGGTGCAGTCCACAGAGGTCAGTCTCCTACGTCACATGTGAGGCCGGGGTCGGGGCATGGTACAGGAGGAGCCTAGCCATCTCTAGATGTGCCCAGAAGGTGAACACCCAGGTGGAATATCTGGATGATACTTTGATGTTGTCTGTTCCCGAGCTCAGCACTGGGTTAGGCTTTTACAGCTGACCCTGCAAGAAAAGGTGAAGTTTCATTTTCACATTTATTCTGCTACCATCTAGAAAACACTGACCTTGATGGTTAAAGAACTAGAGAAGTTAGCCAGCCATGGCGACACACTCCTGTAAACCTGGCACTCAGGAGGCAGAGGAGAGAGGACTCCAATTTGAGGATAGCTTGAACTACTTGAGGAGGCCCTGTCTCAAAATCCACCAACCAACCAACCAACCAACCAACCAAACAAACAAACAAACAAACAAAAAACTAGATAAGTTGGGCTGGGGATGCTGCACTGTGGTAGAGAACATTTGCCTAACATGGTACAAGGATCTAGGTTTGACCCCCAGCATTGCAGATAACTAGCTAGCTAGCTAGAACAAGAGGATGCCAGAGTCACCTTCACCTCAAGGATGACTATCCTAACATCCACAGTGACCAAAGCCTAGAGAGGGGCAGAGCTGTGGCAAGAGTAGAGCCAGAGTAGGACACAGTGGGAGACAGTGGAAGGCATGTGCCACAAGATGGTGTTTTAGAAGTACAGTACAGTCTTAGTTACTCTTCTGTCATTGCTGGGACCAATAACCAACATTCAAACCTAGGGAAGGAAAGGTTTAGTTAGCTCACAGTTACTGGAGGTTTCAAGACCTGCCCCTGCTCTAGAGGGTCTGGAGGAGAGGCTGGGGTGCTGTGGTGTCCTGGATGATCTGCTCCATCCCTCCAAAAGAGGCCCCTAGGCCTGGATGGGTGGGGAGGAGGCACATGTCAGTTTAAAGGTTCACACATCTCCCAGGCCCCCTCCCTTAAGCCCTGCGCTTTACAGCCCTATGATTTACATGAGGCTTTGGGGGGACAACTAGATACAAACCATAACAGGTACCAATACAAATGGTGTTGTTAAGGCCACACAGCTAGAAAGTGGTAGGGTCAAGAGTCAGGCCAGTGAGTCTGACTTAGAAGTTGACTCAAGCTCTGAGTCAGGACCCTAAGTTGGGTATCAGGGAGGAAAGGCACTACCGTTAGTTGGATGCAGTCCAAGGAGTCTTGTTGAGACCCACTCCATCCTCTCCTATTGGGGCAGTTTCTCACAAGCCTCCCTTGGGGACAGTGGCAGTGAGGTCATAGCAGTTAAACAGATAAAGACAGAGGGCTGAATATGAATGGCAGAGGAAAACCCTGGGTGGCACTGGGCCTCCTATATTGTGACCTGGCTGCCTGGTCCTAACACTTCACTATAGGTCTCCTTGTGGGTCTGTAGGCTTTCAGATCTGTCCACCCAGTGTGCCTGCTGGGTGTCACACACTGTTTTGGTGTGGGGGGCAAAGTGACAAATAAGATCTCCTAGAAAGGCCTGTGGGGGATAGGGAAATACTGATAGGGTGGATGAGAGCCAGCACACGTGGCTATTAAGGAGCACGATAATATCCATAAAGGGCAAACATCCGAAAGGGTGGCTCAAGGTCACAGTATATCGTTGTAGGCTCATTTCCCAGGACACATTACTCAAGATTGTCCCTAGACATGGCTCAGTGCCACCCAGCCAACAGTTGTGCTTTCGCAGTTTCTCTATTGGGAGAACCCAGTTCTCATGGATCAAAGGCTCCTCCCAGTGAAGCTTTCCCAGGCAGAGATAGCCTTCCCCAACTTCCCCACAGAACTGCCTGTGCTTTGGAATTTCTCAGACCTGAGCAATAGTTAGGGAATTCCATCCAGATCAGTGCTCTCCATCTATCTTGAGAGCTCCTGTTAATTCAATTTTTCATTGTCCCTTCCCTGAGCACTATAGGTACAGTATCCATCCTCCCATTTAAACATGGTAACCTAGTGACATGAGGAAGGGCCTGGAGAATCCAAGCAACTGTTACGGAGTGGTTAACCTTGGGATCCTGGGCCATCTGGTGGTCCTGTTCCTTCTAACTGTATGACCTCAGGACAAATTCCTTAACCTTAAAATCAAGTCAGTGGAGGTTGAGGGAACCATTGGGATAATGCATCAAAGTCCTCAGTGCTGTGCTTGCTCCTCCCAAACATCCAAAATAGTCAGGTATTATTATGGCAGCTATTATTAGGAGCTAGTGGGGCATTCCTGTAAACAACTCCTCATACCCAAGCAAAGCTGGTTCACTCACACTCACACACACACACACACACACACACACACACACACACAAACACACACACACACACTGGATCAACATAGCCATGTGTCAAAGAAGGAACAAGATGGGGAACTGTAATCCCACTTTTTTTTTTTTTTTTTGATACAGGGTCTCACTAAGCAGCTTGGATTTCTAGTGGACTTCCTGTCTCAGCCTCCCCAGCTCTGGGATTACAGGTATGCACCACCATGCCCGGTTTTGGGGCCAGCTGTGTACCTGGTGTTCTGGGGCTGGCATGGCATGTGGTACTGGGGGTCAAACCCAGATCCTTGCACTTGTCATGCAGATGCTTAGACTGCTAAGCTATCTGCTGGGCCCCGTAACCCCATTTCAGAAATGAGCAGAAGCTCAGGGAAGTGAGAAGTATTCCAGAAATACATTTAACAAGATTCTATTAAGCCATTCATTTCTCTGTGTCAGACACTGTTTCTCCTCCCATGTCAAATTTATTTCATCTTCAGAGAAGAGCTGGGAGTTGTGGGCTTTATTGTTTGTTTTGTATACCTGTGCTCTGCCACTGAGGTTAAGTCCTAGCTCCTAAGGTCTGGGTATCTTATTTTATTTTATGGCGCTACTGAGGACTGAATTCATACCCTTCATACTGAACTACATCCAACCCTTTTAAAAGTTTTTACTTTGAGACAAGGTCTCACTAAATTACTAAATTAATTGCCCAGGGTCAGTCGGAATTTGTGATTCTCCTGCCTCAGCCCTTCAGCATGCTGCTGCTACAGCTGTGTGCCATCACACCACAGTTACTTTTAGCTTTTTTGAAAATTAAGTTTATTGGTACAATTTAGATATACATAATGATCAGATTTTTAGCTTTTCTGAAACTGGATTTTGCTAGGGAGACTGGAATGGCCTTAAACTCATTATGTAGTCTGGGCTGACCTTGAACTCATGTTGCTCCTCCTGCTTCAGCTTCTTGAGTGCTGGCAGTATAGGTGTTCGATTCCACACCTGGCTAAAGCTGTGTGTTTTATATAAAAGCTCATAGGTGATTCTCAGACCTGGCAAGTTAGAGAGAATCTTCAGATTCTTATTACTAAGGCAAAGATTTTGTGATGTTCCCAGTAGGTTAATGGGGGACACTATCTTCTAGTAGTTGCTCAGCATGGCACACATTGTCCTGATTAACTGGGTATAAATCTCAGTTTGCCACACACTGGCTGCACGCCCTTAGGAAAGTTATTTAATCTATTAAGGCTTTATCTATAAAACAGGGCTAATAATAGTTTCTACTTCCAAGTTGTCGTGAGAATTAAATGAGTTATTTGCCTGAAGTGCTTGGAGTGGTATCTGTCACTCAGTAACTATTACAAAGCATGAGCTGCTATTAATGTGCCTGGTGTAGACTAGCAACAGACAGAAGGGCGGGGGTGGTGGGCTTGATGCTCCTGAGCCCAGGATTGGCTCTGCCTACGGTGTGGGCAGCATCTGTCTCTTTGGGGAGACTCACCACCTGCTCCTTTCTGCTGCAAGAGGTTTCCTGAGCCAGGGAATTCCCTCCTGTGGCAACTGACAGCAGTTCCTGGCATTCTGATGCCAGATGCTCTGCACAGCCACAGCAGAGGGAATTAGATCTCATCTTGGTGCCAAGGCCAGCCTAGGAAGACAGGCAAGCTTAGGAGTGGAAGTGTCGATTTAGGAGTGGGGTGTCCATTTAGGAAGGCCCAACTCAGGAGGAGAGTGCAGACCTCGTGAAGCTGTACTGCACATCCTGGGACAGCTTTGGCTTGAGGGTGGTGCTGCAGACAGGGGAAGGGTGGGAGCCCAGGGAGGACAGGCAGGATGCCAGGGTGTCTGCCAGCCCTACAGGACGCTCATGTTGGCTCCCTGCCTTCCAGCAGGCAGCAGGGAAGCTGTTTTGTTTAGGCATTAACTGGGCAGCCTGTGGGAAAATAGGCAGGCTGGCTTCCTAAGTTGTGCAGGGTTTGCTCCCTTCACAGGCCAGCTCATGGTGGTAACAGGGCTGTCACCTCTGAACCTGTTGTCTGGCCTCACAACTCTGCTCCTGGTCCTGTCTGATGCTCCTTTCCCACTTCAGCCTGGAGGCTCCTCTCCATGGAAGGCAGCCCCAGATGGGTAGTGCCCTACATTTCCCAGCTGGGTTTTGGAAAAACTCCATGGTGAATTCCTGTGTTACAGATGAGGAAACCGTGGCTGAGGGACACAGGGACTTCCTAGGTCCTTGTAGTAAATCAGGCGTAGAAGTTGGACCTCAGTCAGGCTCAACTTCCCCCCACGGGAATTACTCTTTTTATGTTTTATTTTAAAATTTACAAACAAAATCAGAGCAAAACAAAGGAAAAGTCAGACAAAGGAAAAAAAAAAAAACAACCCACATTTGATGGCCAGCATGGTTATAGGTACTTTATAAACATCCCCATTTAATTCTTACCATGCCTACGCAAAAGGTATTATTCCCCCCTTCTAGTCAAGGAAATCTGACTGAAAAGAGCTTTTAAGACTGATCAAGAACTCAAATCCAAGAAGAGGAACCAAACATGCAACCAAGGTTTTCCAGATCCAAAGCCCCAGCAGCCTCACTCTTTGACCCCAAACCAACTATTCTCATTAATGTGTGGTTTGCAGAACTGTAGCCGCCATACAGCTTACTATGAAGGGTTCCCAACTGGACATGGTCAGGTACATCTGCAATCCTAACATTCTTGAGGTTGAGACAGGAGGATCACAAATTTGAGACCAGCTTGGGCTACATGGTGAGTTCAACGCCAGCCTGAACTATATAGTAAGACCCTGTTTTAAAACACACACACACACACACACACACACACACACACACACACACACACACACGCTCCCATTCTCATCCAAAACAGGGAATCACTTGATTTCCCTGGTGCATCACTGGCCAAACTTGTATACCTCGTACTCAGCCTTTTGCACATCATATACTTGATATTTCATTTAACCTACACAACAGCTACCCTTGGAAAAAGGTAGGACAGGATTTGTTACTTCTATTTTATAGGTGTGAAAACAGGCTGAGAGGTACGTTCCAGAGATCACACTCAACAAATGCAGGGCAGACAAAGCTGGAACTTTGGGTTCCTGTCTCCTGATAGCAGTGTTAAAACCACATGCCTGCTAGCTCCTACCACAGTCCTGGGATTCAGTGCAGATCCTGCTACTCTCTAAATTGTAATACATTCCAGTAAAGGCACCAGCTGAACAGATCATTCTAACCCAGTGTCTGCCTGGGTTGGGGATTCGCCTCTAGCCTCAGATACTTGCTGTCATCTGGTAGGTCCTGCGCCCCCATGACTTTCTTGGACTTGAATGTCCCATTCACTGCTGTGACCTTTGACCCATGTGTGGAGATTAGGAAAGCATGAAGGGCACAGCCCAAGTCTCGTGCCTAAACTCAGAATAAAGCGCCTGTTAAATGACACTAGAGGGAATCTGAGGCCAATTCTGCTGTAAACTCATTGGGTGCCCTGGGGAGAGCCACTGCCCTCAACCCAGGGCCACTGATCCTGAAGCTTCAGAGTGAGATAGGTACACTCTCCAAGCTGACCAGAAGGCTAGGTTGAAGGAATTAATCTAGAAAAGAGCAAATATGGCCAGGGGAGTGTAGGGAAAGGGGACTGGAATAGAAAGGAGGTGAATGGAGTGGGCACCACAGACTGCATTGTTTGTTGCAGTATCCCAAGAAGGGCTTGGTGGGCCCAGAGCATGGCTGTTATTTGGATGTGCTGATAAGCCTGGGGCACAGTGCGTGGGAATAGAAACAAAAAAAGAGAGGGAATGAAGAAGGCTGTGGTCCCGGCTGCAGGAAACATGGGGGGGTATACCTTGGTACAATATGGTCAAGTAGGCTATTAGTCACCTTCTTTGGAGAAGGCCTTGTTTGCAGTGTTAGGCTGTCCTAGTTACCTGCTCTGGACCTGGAGTGGGTGCTGCAGCTACCATAGCCAGGCTAATGGAGTTCTGTATGCCATCCACTTCCTCCTGAGACCCCTGAGGAATATTGAAATAGCTGGCTTTTGATGACCACTTATATATCAGTAGGCCAGCTTTTGATCTGATGAAATGCATAGCTTCTGGGGATGGGGTACAGTTTCAGAGCTAGAAGGAGCAGGTGCCAGGCCTAGCTCTTATTAGCTATGTAGCCTTAGCAAGGGCACTTTCATTTTTGAACTTTAGTCCATCAAATCTGTAAAATGGAGGTTTCATGTATCCTGAGAGATCATTGGAAGGGCTGGAAACAACACAAATGGAATGCCTATTGCAGTGCTTGAAACATGCAAGAGGCAAAATCAGTGGTAGCTGCTGTTCATTCCTTTCCAGTATGAGAATCCCATCTATGGCCTCTTTGGTGGAAGGGAGCCAGCACCTGCTTGCACAGCCCCAGGGATGGGGAGTTTGTCTCCTCCAGGAGCAGCTCTGTATGGAGAGGAACCTTCCAGAGTCTCAGCTGAGGCTTGTCCCATTCTGTTTTGGGGGCCACAGTGCATGCTGCTCAGCAGCATTTTCCTTGGAGAAATCTCAAGAGCTCTCACTGGCAACACAATGCTTGCTGCATTGCAGAAGCAAGGCTCTGGAAGTCCCCAGCCTTGTTCAAAAAGGTACATTTTAAATCAGGCATTTGAAAGCCACAGAAAATCCTTTCCCTGTTCCATGGAGTTTGGAACCTATGTATTATAAACTCCTGCATCTGCTTTTTTCTCCATGGTGAACTCTTACAATATCTACCTTCCTTCCTTAATTTTTTTTTTTTTTTTTTTGAGACATGGTCTCATTGTGTTGTTCAGGCTGCCTTGAGCTCTCTATGTAATCCAGGTTGGCCTCAAACTGGCAGTAATCCTCCTGCCTCAGTCTCTAGAGTGCTGCGATTATAGGCATGCACCACCATGCCTGGCTTGCTTATTTATTTTACTTTTTTTTGGCAGTACTGGAGATTAAACTCAGGATCTTGCACTTGCAAGGTAAGTGTTTATTCTACTGAGCTATCTCCCCAGACCCTTGGGTTATTTATTATTTAAAAAGAAGCTTATTGGGCAGAATTTTTAAAGTATACACTAAAAAAAAAAAAAAAAAAATAGGCTGCAGATCTTGAAGAGAAAGGTACACAGTGATTTCTCAAACTGGGAATATTTATGTTTCTCTTTGAGAGGGTGTAAACTATGAAATTTGTGAGTCTATAGGAAGTTCTACTTTGGGTCTTGCTTTTTGGAAAAAGGATAGCTGAGCCTTGGAAAGATAATGGTTCATTCATAGGAAAAAGCCTACTTTACAGAAAAAAGAGGTGGTCTATTCACAGATGAAAGAGGACCATTGGCATACAAAAAGAGAAGGGCTCTATCCACTTGCAGGAAAAAGGAAATTGCCCAAGCTTATTGTATCTTGGTAGAACATTAAAAATAAATTAAGCTGGGTTGATATCCTGAAGTTGCAGTTTTTATTTGTATTTATATTTTTATTTTTGAGACAGGTCTTGCTATGCAGTTTGGACTAGCTTCACTTTTGTAGCTCACAGGCTGGTCTTGAACTTGTACTGATCCTCCTGTCTAAACCTCCCAAATAGGCTGGGGAGATAGCTCAGTAGAATAAGAGCTTGCCTGGTAAGCCAGGGTCCTGAGTTTTATCCCCTAGGGGGTGGCGGATAAACACCTCCCAAGTGCTAAGATTACAGGCATGTGCCACCATTTCTGGTTCTGGAGCTGGCTAGGCACTCCTGGCGTTCCTGGGCTAGCCCAGCAGGAGGGGCTTGGGATGGAACTTAGGTCCTTGTGCTTGCCAGGCGGGCACTTACACCATTGAGCTATATACCTGGCCTGCAGTTTTTATTGTTAATAATTATGATTTTCCTTGTCCTTTTCCTATCTTTATGTCTTCTGTCCCACATTATCACCCCACCCTACCCCTCCAGACTTCAGTCACTTAATCTTTAGGGTTCAAAAGGGCTAAGAGTCTGTCTTTTTATAACTTTATGGCTGAGAAGGGGTGTTGATCCTGCCTAGTCACGGGTCAAAAGTCTTACTTTGACTGATCTAAAGGAGACAAAGGAAGATGGATTTTGTTGTTTGCTGAACCATCATCTCTTCCCTAATTCTTTTAAATATTCTCGATAGAGGACCATTCTTCCACTCCTCATGCAAGGACTGGTGTCTGTCTGTTCTCAAGCTCATCACTGCAGGGCAAGTCACTTAGCTCCACTGAGACTTCAGTTCATCTGGAAAAATGCAAAAAATAATACTCATAATGTCATAGCGAACATGATCTCAGAAAATGATATGAAAATTTAGCATTTGGAAAACGCACTTGGTAATAATACAATTTAAACTTCATTCCTCTTTTTTCAGGGCTGGGGATAGAACTGAGAGCTTTGTACATGTTAGGCAAGTGCTCTGCCACTGGGCTAGTTCCCAGGCTCTCCTAAATTTCTGTCTTTCCTTTCCTTTCTCCTTCCTTCCTTCCTTCCTTCTTTTTCATTACTGGAGATTGAAACAGGGCCTTCACACTGAGCTATACCCTAATATTTTTCTGAAAAATTTGAGATAAGCCTTTGCCAAGTCGCTAGATTACTCAGACTGGGCTTGAATTTGGCAGTCCTCCTGCCTCAGTCTCTAAAAGTGCTAGGATTATAGGCATGTGGCACACATGTAGATCCAAAATCACATTTTTTAAAGCAGTCAGCTGGTAAAACCATCTGGTATTGTCCTTAGCTCTTTATAAAACCTCCAAAGGAAATCATTTCATGAGTTCATTGTTACTCCTGACTTCAGAATAGGAAATCAGTCAGAAGATGCCCTCCTAAATTAATAAAACAAGCTGGGTGTAGGGGTCCATGCTTATAATCCCAACACTTGGTAGGTTGAGGCAGAACTGCTGTGAGTTTGTTTTTGTTTTTCACCATCATACTGAATTTATTATTTCAATGGCATTAACACAGCTATTGATGCTCAAGGTGACACCCCACAGGACCAGGCCTTCCAGGGCTTACCTACTCACCTGTTTTTCCAATTGGGTAAGAATGGTTTCAGGCCATTTACCAAAACAAATCTCTCTTTTCATTTTTAAATTTATTTTATTATTATTATTTTATCTATTTATTTATTTATTTATTTTGGTCTTTTTGAGGCAGGGTCTCTCACTGTGCAGTTCAGGCTGGCCTTGAGCTCACTTTTGTGGCCCAGACTGGTCTTGAACTTGCACTGATCCTCCTGCCTCAGCCTCCCAAGTGTTGGGACCACAGGCATGCACCACCACGCCCGGCTACCCAAGCAAATCTCTTAATGTGTTTATTTTAAATTTGGGGGCATCGGAGTTGTGGTTTCCTCTGAACAAATAAAAAACAAAAAGCACTTGGTGTCCTGCCCTGCCTCCCCACCCACCGGCCCATAAGTCCCCACAGAGAGGGTATTTCCACTGCTCTGACATCCAAAATAAATAGAAACATCAAGTGTGAATGGCAAGATGGCATGGAGCAGGCCCAAAAACCTGTCAGGCAGAGGTCACTGTGTGGGGACAGTCTCAAGGTGTCACTTGAGTGAGGATGTGCTGCCGTGATGGAGCTAGAGTGGTGCCATCTGCCTTGTCCAGGAAGTTGTCTAAGGCTGGGATGTCCTCCTTCAGGCCCTTGAACTTGTGGGTCTGTGCTACCACTTGGCCTGGGGGGCTGCTGTTGTCAAAGGGGTCACCAGACAGGATCTGCCAGTGGTTGAACACACCCTAGGGGAAGGCCTGGCTACCCATGTTGGACCATGGGTTGGCAGGGACTGCTGTGAGTTTGAAGACAGCCCGAACTACAGAGCAAGACATTCTCTCAAAAACCATCTATAAACAACATTCCCCCCCATCAATCCATCAAATAAATGAAACCCTAGGATCTGATTTCATGTATCAAGAGCCTATTAACTGCCAGGCATACTCATTTAATTTACTCTTTAGTTGAGCCCCAGGCCCCAAAGAAAGTCCAGCAGATCAGTGGCCCTGCTAGAGCCTATGTCTCCCAAAACCAGTAGCTTTATATCCCAAGTACTTACTTCCCCAGCAAATCTTTGTTAGGCATCTCCTGTCTGCAAGACACTACATTCAGGCAAGTGCTATTACTCAGCTGGACTAGTCCAGTTTCATCTGTAGGATGGTTAATCTGGAACTTGGGGTTGGTGAAACCTAGGCTGATTCTTTCTTGCTCATCCTTACATATAGCCCCAATACTTGGCACAAACCAGAACCTCAGTAAGTATTTCTTCAGTGAATGATGGAGTGGTGACAATTTATTGAGCACACACTATTTGCCAAATCCTGCAGTAGAAGAAATCTTAATTGATATCACAAGCTTCTTTGGATGATATATATCTGGAGACATGGTCTTGATAGGCAGTTCAAGCTGGCCCTGCAGCCCAGGCTGGCCTCAAATGTGCCAGAAGTCTCAGTAATTCTTGTGCCTGAGAGTGCTGAGATTATAGGTGTGTGCCGTCATACCCCAATATACCTCCATTTTACAAGTGAGGAAACAAAGGTTGAAACCAGTGAAAACTGCAGTCCAGTGTTGCTAACTCTGGCCTAGTCTCTAGCTGTTGCCACTCAGTGATCAGGGTTATGGGCTTCCACCTATAGGTTTCTTCCTCCTGGGCCTTTCCTGATCAAATCGAGGATTTAAGTAGAGGGCTGAATTTTGAATAGCCTCCAGAATACCAGAAATATCAGGGTAAGGTTCCTAGTTTACACAAATCTCACTGAAGTGGAGCAACGATTATTCTTGTACAAGAAGACACTGGGCTAATTCAGTATAAACAAGCTAGGTTCAAGTTCCTCCTTCCCAATTTCTGGCCATGTGACCATCTGGCAATTTACCCTGGTTTATCCGGGCTTCACTCACCTTCCTCTTTTGCCTGAACTACACTTCTGAGAACAGCAGTCTGGGATTCCTCACTTCTGAAAAAATTGTGGGATTGATTCAGCTTGAGAAACTCTCTGGGCAGTGGAAGAGGCATTTTCCTCTCCCAATGACCCCAAGTGAGGCTGACACCTCTTCCTACAGGGGGGCCAGACAGAGAAGGAAGCTTTCACTCAGCCAGTCAGGGGCAGGTGGGGTGCAGTGGCATCCAGAGCTCAGGGTTTCCTCCAGGGTCCCTGCTGCCTCCTTTGCTTTTTACCAATGGTTCTCATCCTTTTTTTTTTTTTTCTGGACAGGTAATGAAGATCAACCCAGGGCCATGCACATGCTAGGCAAGTGCTCTGTCACTGAGCTACTCCCAGGCCCTGCACCTGTTTCTTTCTAATCCACAAACCCTTCCTGACCCAGAGATTGTAGTCTTGCAGTGTGATCTTCAGAAAATGTCTACTCCTCTTTGGACTGCTGTCTTCCCTCTTTGTAAGGTGGGAGCCCTGGCTTTAAGACCACTCTGCTTCATTCCAACATTGAGTTTGTGAAATTCAACTTGAGGGTCTGGTCCCACAGTACAAAACCCTTCTCTCTTTCGCAGGGTAACCTTTTACCTCCTTTTCTTCCCCACCCCCCTCCTTCATTTGTAAAGGCCTGACACCTGCGGGCAGTTAAAAGCCCTCTGTCCATCCGTGCTGAACCTTTTCTTGCACTTCTAGCTAGTAGGGTAGGGGACTGTTTATGGATAGAGAGGAAGCAAAATACTTAAGTATCCTGGTACCATGGGTATGTTGCCCCCACCCCAAGGCAAAAAATTTCCCAGAGAGCATCGACCCCCCCCCCCCCCCCCCCACACACAGCCCAGCACAAACGCTGCAGCAACCCAAGCCAGGAGGGGAGGCCGGGGCGGTCTGTGCGCGTGCGTCGGCGCAGATCCCTCTCCTGCCCACGTGCGCGCCCCCGCGGGCTGGCGGGAAAGCGCTCAGGAAGCCCCGGGCGAGCTCCCGGTGTGGGGGAGGAGGACAGGAGGCGCTTGGAATGTGCCACTCTCAGAGAGCAAAGGGGGATTTTTGTGCTCTTCTAGCGTTTCGATCCTCCCGCCCACCGACCAATCCGTTAGACCACCCCGTCCGCTACCGCGGTTCGAAGCCCCGCCGCAGTATTAGGCCTCGTCCCTTCCTTCCAGGCTGGCCTGGCCCGCGAACCCAGCGCTGGACTGAGCGATTCTCTCCGCCGCCGGAGAGGGGCGCTGCGCCTGCGGTGAGGCCGGAAATTCTCCCGGCCTGACTGACGGAGCCCTAGGGGAGTGCGGCCCCGCCTTCCTCCTCCCCGGGTCGGGCGGGGGCGTTGGGCACAGCGAGGGTTCAGTTGCCTGAGTGGGTGGGGAGGGTAGGGGGCGCGGACAACGCGGCTGCGCCTCACCCGCTGCACCCAGAGCTGGGAGACCCTTGCTCCCCGGCTCTCGGCACCCGGCACCCGCCCCCTCGTGGTCTCCGCCTCTTTCTCTCACACACCCCCCGGGCCGTAGGCCTTCCCGGCGCTCCTCCTCTCTTTCCCTACACTCGCTGGAACCTGGGTCCTCCTGCTGCCCGCCAGCCTAGCTGCCTCCGGGGCGAGTCCTCCTCCTCGGCTTCTCCTTTCACACTCGCGCGCCCTCGCTCGCTGGGCCGCCCTCTGGTCTCCAGCCCTCCTCCTAGTCCTTGCTAAAGCCGCCGTCGGGGAAGGATTGATGTCCCTTCAGAATCATGCAGCCGCCGCCGAGGAAGGTAGGACGCAGCCGGGGGTGCTTCGGAGGCTGGGATACAGACGAGAATCGGGGCTGGGGCGACCTCTGCGCCTCCTCCCCCTTCCCGCAGGGGGCCGTGACCGCCCTCGCCTATGGCTTGTCACTGAGCTGCTTTGGGCTCCGGGGAACGCGTGTGTGAGATGTCTTTGCTGGGGCTGGTGTCCACCGCCCTGGAGACCTCCAGGCATTTCTTTAGAGTTTCGGGCGTGCATTTGCGTGTATGCGCCTGCATAGCGGTGCTGCCCGCTGCAAAGTGCATTCTCTGGACTGCACCGAGGGGAGGCGGGGGTGGAAGGAGACCCCTGCAGATTTGCAAAACCTTGTGCATGTATGATTGTTTAGTCTGCACCAGGTTTGAGCCCTCTGGCCACTTGTCGCCATCCTTGCCTGTTTGCAAATTTGCGGGGTATTTGTTTTAACCTAGCCCAAAGGATTGGCCTGCTCTTCTCGCGGGGCTGCGGAAAAGAAGTTGGAATAGTCACCGCCCTTCCACCCCAGGAGAAAACAAATTAAAGATTGAATTTTAATTCAATCTGCCTTTCTGTCCCCACTCTTGCCCCGCCCCTGGGCAGGGGGCAAGGAGGAGGTAGCACTGCCTCCAGGAAAGGGAAAACCCGGGTTTGCGTGATGTGTGCTCCGAGATCTGGGCTTGGATGGTTAGGGTGGGAGTGACTAGTATACTCCTGGCTTGTCAGGAGCTTTCCCCTGTGCCCCTCGCCCATTTCTCAAGGCTGTGTCCTTATCGTTATAATCCTGTTGATGGATACTTAGTGCCTACTTAGGACACTGGATGGAGGCCGTTCTGTCCTTCCCTTGTGGGCAAACATTTGCCAAATGCCTAACTCACCCATGTCTGCTGCTGCTTCTTTCTCTTTTACAATCTGGGTTTCTCCAGTTAAAGGAGTTCATTTCTTTTTCATAATATACCTCCATCTCTCTGGTTAGCCCGTTTCCATCGGCCTGGATTCCACCACCATAACCTGGAATCCTGGGGTCCAGACTCGCAGGGTGAGGCTCTGGCCAGTTGGCTTTTGCGGGTCTCACTGTTTGAAGTTGAGCCGACACGGGGCCTGGCTTGCTAGGTTAGTTTAAAAGCCTTGCATAAATGTTGGAAGGTCACTTTTGCTTTCTCCTTTGTGAGGAAGAGATTGTGATTTGGTGTGCTGTCAATGAGTGGAGAGTATCATCCTAAGACTGTGTGCTTTCTTAAAGCCATTATGGAATAATTTATGTAGTTGATTCCTGCATATTGTTTCATGATTGTGTAAATTTTGGCCACTAGGTATTAGGTACTGTTATGCTTTCTTCTATCTGCATTCTGCTCAACCCTCCTGGTGGTTAATGTCTGAATTTTTTTTGGAAGAAAGAGCAGGCTGTTTTAAAACTATAAGGCCTAGACATGTGCTGAGCTTATTCATGGTGTAGAATGATTGGCAGTTTATTTTGCACGTCTTTAATCTATAATTTTTATACTCATATATTTTCATTCAGCTTGCTTTTTTAAATTACATAAGTACTTTCAGGAATAAAACTATGGAACAAGAAATGGGTTTATGGTCTTCAGGGAGAGAGGAGCAAGAAATATATATTCTGACAACTATCAAATGTTTTCCTTAAAATTTTTCGATTCAAGCTGAAATAAGGCCTTTATAAATATGTGGTATATTTTTAGGTGAAAGTTACACAAGAACTGAAAAATATTCAAGTTGAGCAGATGACAAAGCTTCAAGCCAAACATCAAGCAGAATGTGATTTGCTTGAAGATATGAGGTAAGGTTATAGTAAATAGTTTTAAAACTTCTGTACTTCTGTTTCAGAGAACCTTTGGAGTTGAAAGCCCCAGGATCTTATGATGGAATTTCCTTTTGGATTTCCTGCTTTAGGCTGTTGGAACTTTGACTCAGCTGGAAATTATAACTGGAACTAACACAATACAAACTTTTTTTTTTTCCTTCAGTGGAGGGATCTATACTATGCACATACTATTTATCCTCCATTTACTGTGTGCTAAGCACATTTTCTTATTATACCATTGAATGCTCACAACAGCCCCAGGAGAGCTGTACCTTTCTTAATTTTTTTCTTTAGTTCTTTTGTTTTATTGCTACCAGGAATCAACTCAGGACCTTGTACTTGCCAGGCAGGCAGTTGTGTGAACAGTAGTAGCTTCATATACTATTATGTAAAATAAGTCGTAAGTCTGTCAGTTCTAGAATAATCATTGAAGTAAAAATTGTTGTGTCTTACCACTGAATTGTACAATTATTTATTAAATTTACAGTTTTACATAGATTTTTCAACTGATACCTATGATTAATGGCCAGTTTCTTGGGTGAACTAGTTAACGCTAGATGATTATATGCTAATACTATACTGTTTATTGAAATATGATATCACTTTGAATGTTTAATTTGGTAAGAAGGTCAGGGAGATAGTTCAGTAGAATAAGTGCCCAAAGCACATCATCTTGAGTTCAATCCCTGGTATTGCAAAAATAAAAATTAAAAAAAAAAATTGGTAAGAACTGTGTTCATTTTATTTGCTATTAAAGATATATATATATATATATATATATATATATATGTAATCAGAATACCTTGAATATAACAGATAAAGCACTTTACTAACATTATAAAAATGAGTATCTTTCAGCTGGGTTTGATGGTGCATGCCTATAATCCTAGCACTCTGGGAGGCTGAGGCAGAAAGATTATGATTTTGAGTGCAGCTTGGGCAATTTAGTTACTTAGCAAGACTCTGCCTCACAGTGAAAAAGTACTGGTGTTGTATCTCAGCTGGTAGACCAGGGGTTCAATACCCTATAACGGAAAAAAAAAAAAAAAAATATTTCTCTTTGTAGAAGAAAGCATGATTTATTTTACTGAAGGAAATGCCACTTATTTTATTTACCAGTCCCATAGTACAAACTGATAATTCAACAGATATTTTGTAAAGAATGAGAGATAGTTTGCCTGATGAAATGGAGCACTTGCA
Organism: Myocastor coypus; assembly: GCA_004027025.1. Taxonomy (NCBI): domain Eukaryota; kingdom Metazoa; phylum Chordata; class Mammalia; order Rodentia; family Myocastoridae; genus Myocastor; species Myocastor coypus. The sequence goes on from PVJA010004606.1 coordinate 42,574, forward strand.
GTTCTTATTCTCTAACAGTTATCAGATTGGAATTAGGCCTGTAAGCCCCATCACTTGCCCATTTTATCTTATGGCACAGTAACTTCACATTTATATTAGTCTCATTGGGGTGAGGAGATGGCTCAGTAGAATAAATGCTTGCCTGGCAAGGGCCTGAATTCGATCCCTGGTTCCCCACACACACATTGGTCTCATTAGAAGTACTAATTTTATGTTGTTATAATAAAATTACATATTTGTATAGCCAAATTGTTTGTACTTTGAATATTTTAGGTTAAGAAATTGCTTTATTCCCTGCACCATATTTTACTATTTGCTGTGTATCATTTCTTTTTTCTCTGTGCGTGTGTGTTTGTGGTACTGTGGATTGAATCCAGGGTTTTGTACTGAGCTATATATGCAGTTGTGTCCCCCTCCGTTAATTTGACACAGGGTCTCACTAAGTTGCTAAGTTGTCCAGGCTAGGCTCAAACTTGCAAGCCTCCTTCTTCAAACTTGGAGTGCTGTCACTATAGGCATATACCACCATATCTAGCTGCTGTGTAGCTTTTTGTAGGGTTTCTGATTAAGGCATATACATCTACCCTATTCATCTTGGATATTCTCAATTTTTTGAATGAAAAGTGCTCTGTTTTGATTTTGTGTTTTTTCTTTCTCCTTTCTTTTTTTTATTTTTAATTTTCTCGCATGTACAAGGACATTTTTACCTCTCTAGTATATTATCTTCACACTTAGCTACATTCTTAACCCTTTAAATTATTATTTTGTAATTGTGTGTGTGTGTGTGTGTGTGTGTGTGTGTGTGCTCGCACGCATGCACGTGTGTGTGCGCGTGTGTCAGCTCAGACTTGTAGTGATCCTCCTATTTCTGCCTCCCTAGTGCTGGGATTACAGATGTGCATAGTCGGACTCCATTCTGGGCTCAGCATGCCCAGGGTTCGGCCCAGCATGGCATGCAGGGCCAGGGATCAAACCCTGGCCCCTGTGCTTTCCTAAGCAAGCACTTTGCTGAGCTATACCACTGACCTTAATATTTTTAAATTTTAAGGCGAAGTCTTGCAGTGTAGTTTAGGTTGACCCTGAACTTGCTGTGTTACTCAAGCTGACTTCAAATTCATAATCTCTCTCTTTCTCTCTCTCTCTCTCTCTCTCTCTCTCTTTAATATATTATCACTGGCTCAGCCTGCCCTAGGGGTGGAGCTGGCGCAGCATGTGGGGCTGGTGATTGAACGAACTTTGTTCCCTACAGTTGCTTAACCTTGCCTAAGCAAGGGCTTTACACCACTGAGCCATCTCACCGGCCCATGATCTTTCCTCTTGAGTGCTGGGATTATAGGTATGAGCAGGATTTTTTTTCTTTTTTTTTTTTTTTTTTTTAAGTAGTGTTGGCTTTGGAACCCATGGCATCATGTATTCTGAGCTATATCCCCAGCCCTTATAAAGATGTTTTTAGATTTAAAAACTCCTGTGCAGCATATTTGAAACTCTTCATGTGGTTAAACACGTTAAACATCTGTTGAGTGCATCAGTATACTTCACTAGAAATCTAGAAGAAGGAAGTAATCAATTTTTAGAAGCAGTTCAGGAAGGCAAAAGTAGTGAAGATCTTGTGTGAGATATAGGTCATAGGTGATTAAATTTTGATTGTTTTTTCTAAAGACTTGTTGGTTTTGTTCTTTCTCTTGCTGCCTACATGTTCCTACATGAGGTGAAGGTTGAGAATATGGACATTGGAGTCAATCAGAATTAGGTTTGTGTCTAGGCCCCATCAGTTATGTGTGCTGACTTTTGAAAAATGACTAAATCTTTTTAAACTTTATTTTTCTCTTTGTAAAATGAGAAATAGTGACCCTCATTGTTTTTTTTTAATGTATTTAGTATGGGGTCTCTAGGGTCTCACTATGTAGATTCATAGTGATTCTCTTGTTTTCAGCCTCCCAAGTGCTGGGATTACAAGGCAGTAGTCTTAGGGGCAGGGCCAGCACAGCACAAGAGGGATCAAATGCCTGCTGCGCTCTGCCTAAGCAGGCGCTTTAGTCCGCTCAGCTGTCTGACCAGCCTGACCTTCATTCTTAAGGGTTGTGCAGATCAAATGCTTTTTTTTTTTTTTCTTTTGGAGATAAGGTCTTGCTATGTACTTCAGGCTGGTCTCAAACTTTATGCGATCCTCTACCTCAGCCTCCTGAGGATGGCAAAATTACCAAGTGAATATTACTGGTTATATTTAAGTGTACTTGTTCTTAGATATTTTACAAGCTCTATTTGTTTGGGCTTGTAGAGTAGCTGTTGAGCTTGCATTACACTTTGACTCATTTACACTATAAATATAGTGTGCTATTTGAGGAGTACATCTTTATATGTAAAATGTAAATGTAGAGATTGGGGTTGAAAATGAACAGATTACTGTTTTAAAGGAATCAATATGTTCTATTCATTGCCATATAATTCTGAATAGAAACCTATTTATCTGCTAAAATATGAGGTCAGGTCTGTTTCTGTGTGTGTATGTGCTCCACTGATTTAAGAGTTTTAATTCTGTTTGCTATTGCTCAGGTATGCCTTAGAATTTAACACAAGTTATGAAATAAGGTGGCCATGGAGTTGTTATCAAATATTGCTATGTAATTCAACTTTATAGAAATAGGGATTCCCTTCCACTATCATACAGAGCAAATGAAAGACTATTCTTCGGTTTCATGTAATGGGAAAGCTGCACATTTCCTCAGTGGAAATATTAAACCACACCTTACAAACTTCATAGCAGTCTATATCTTTCAAAATGTGTTTTATAGAAAATTTTCCATTCCTAGGATTATTTTTTTAGAAACAGTGTCTGGCTTCGAACTCAGGATAGCCTTCCTCAGGCTCCCAAGTTCTAGGATTACAGGTGCCTGCTTCCATGCCTGGCAGAATGATACTTTTTTTTCCTTTTTTTTTTTGAGACGGGTCTTGCTTTGTAGTGCAGGCTGGCTTTGAACTCATTATATAGCCCAGGTTGGCTTCAAACTGTAGTTCTTTTGCCTACTCTTCCTAGGATTGCAGGTGTGTGCCTCCATGCTTGGCCAGAATGATTGTTTTTATGCTGCTCACAAATTTAAGCATGTAAAATTATACTTAAAATAAATAAAATAATTGTTTATCTTTTAAAAATTCTCTACCATTGAGCTACATACACAGCCCCTTCCCAATTTTAAACATGTTGCAATTGAGACTAGACTAGTAAGTTGACTTCTGAATTGATTCAGTATGAACAAACAATTGTTTGTGGATATACAAATGAGAAAGACCAAAATCTACTTTATAGAGATTATACTCTACAGGGAGTGCTTTAAACTAGGCCCACCATTTTTGTCTTAATTCAAGTAGTCCATAGCTAGCCATAATAGTCCTGAAAAATCTGTGAAGGTTTTGTTCAGTGAATGTATCCTTTAGGATTCCATTTCAGCAAAATTAGCACAAATGTGTGCGTATATATGTATGTGAATAGTATACATGGTATATTTAAAGAATTAGTAACAATAGCACAGGCTGTTTCCCAAAATCCCATTCAAAGCATTTTAAAATAATGGAATTCCAGCCAAAGAATCTTTTCTGCATCTCTGCTATCTTCATCTTTGGGAAGTACAGGCTTTTCACTGAGGAGCATAACAGAAAAAAATGGTACATGATAAAAACAAGTTAGATCTGTATTTCTGTTTTTGAATCCTGAGTTTTAATTTTCAGTAGAAAAGCTATGTGTGCTATAGTAATCAAGAATACTGTAGTTCAAGCCAGGTGTGGTGGCGCACACCTGTAATCCCAGCACTTGGGAGGCTGAAGCAAGAGGATCGGTGTGAGTTCGAGACCAGCCTGAGCTACAAAAGTGAGTTTAAGGCCAGCCTGAACTGCATAGTGAGACCCTGTCTCAAAAAGACAAAAAAAAAAAAAAAAAAAAAGAATATTGTAGTTCAAACAAAAAATTCCTTTTTCTAATTTATACAGTATTGCTTATAAATAAGAATGCACATAAAATTTAAGTTCACCATTCCGAAAAGCTATTTAAAAGCATAGACAGTTTCACTTCAAATCCTTACAAAGTGTAAGACTAGTATCATGGTTTGTGTCTAGTTGTCCTGGCAAAGCCTCAGGCAGTCATTGGGGAGAGCTTCTAGAGTTTGTGATTAATTCATGATACAGTGCCCTGGAACCAGCTGGGTATGGACTGAAATCTTCACAAACTGCGAGCTAAATAAACCTTTCTTTTCTTAATATATGCTGATATGGAAAAAGCTCTGTGGTGACTTAAAAGGTGGGTCTCAAAGCAGGTAGTTTACTCCTATGTGGTTGTGAATGTGATGCTGTTGAGCTCAGGTTTCTGATTTGCTTTTTCTTTTTTCCCCTCAGTGTTACATATTGAGCACCTATAATATGTAAATCTGAAATTATCCACTCATAAAGCTGAGTATATGTAAATATTCAAAAAGTAGAAAGACTGTGAAGTCTGGGTCAGAGTATTTTGAATAAGGAATGCTTGGCCTATGATACTGAGTTCAAAGTAGACTTGTCTGCTCTTCGTATTTATGATGTTAGCTGTGTTGAGGAGAGAGATGGTTTGTCTGGCTTTTCTAGTCTGTCCTAGCAAGTGAGATCACCTTCGAAAACATAAAAAGCCCCTTGTGGCAGTGCATGCTAGTAACCTCAGTATTCAAAGAGACTGAGGTAGGGGGGTTGCAGGTTTGAATCCAGCCTGGGATACTTAGCAAGACTGTCTTAAAGGAGGAGGGAAGGAAAGAAGGAAAGGAAGGAAAGAATGAAGAAAGAAAGAAAAGAAAGCAAGAAAGGACTAGAAGTCCCTAAACCCAGGGACTTCACTAAACCCAGTGAAGTCCCTGGGTTTAATCACCAGTATTGCCATAAGTAAATAAATAAATATATTTAGCAAGTTTTGAATTTGGACTTTAATATGTGTTACATTGGATAGGATCTCCTCCTTCCATTTCCCTTTTCTGTTCCTACGGCTTTCTTTCCTACAATTTTTCAAAACTCCTTTTTTTTGTTTTTGGATTTAACCCAGGGCCTTGTGCATGCCAGTCAAGTGCTCCACTAGTGAGCTATGTCCCTAGTCCTTTTTGTTTATTTTGGCAAATGCTGCTGAGGTTGGCCTTGACCTTTAAATTCTCCTGTTTCTGCCTTTCAAGTTTGGATTATAGGAGTATGCCCGACTAACTTTTATTTTTAATGTAAAGAAATCTGTAGTAGAGGAAAGTTTTTCTGACTAAAAATGTTGAAACACAAATGTATAAAAGGTTGAGCTACAAACACAAGAGTTTCATGATGGATGTAGCTCCCATCCTTGTCCTCATTATCAGGAATTTTTAGAGCAGGAAGATAATTATGATGGTTTATTTTCTTTATTCTCCTCCATTTCTTCATTTCTTCCAGAGATCCATTGGGAAGCTGATGTGCTAGCAGTGAAGTATGAGAATGAGGGATAACTTATGTGTTGTTAATCAGGAACATTCCATGCTTTGGGAGGTTTTATATTGATGCATTTCCTGTTGACTTTTGCTGTCAGCAGTAGAAAAATGTGCTTTACTTACTCTTTAGTTTGTTAATTTTTTTCTCCTTGCTTTTTAAGACCTCTTACCAAATAAGTTTTTAAGTACTATAGCCTATGTCTTTTCCTTTTTAGTATTGCTTATCCTTTTTACATACTAAACAAAGTTTTTCTTTCCAGGAGCACAGAATTTAAAGTACCTTCCTAGCAGATATTTTTAGGTTATTACATAATACAGAAAAGTTATAGAATTTGATAGTATCAGGGAATACAGTGATCTTTTTTTATATGTGACAAGAAACAGAGCATTTTAGTGAAAAATTTAAATTATTTTTTTCTAATTTCTAGATTGGTGCACTTTTCCCTATATTTATGTTTCCCAAGCATTTGGCCAAGGGCATTTTATGGGTCCTATTTTTTGAAATAGTTTCCTTATCAAAATGCATGTTGTTATTATTATTATTATTATTATTACTTTTTTTTTTTTTTTTTTCAGAACCAGGGATTGAACTCAGGCCCTTGTGCTTGCCAGGCAAGCACTTATTCTACTGAGCTATCTCCCCAGCCTCTTAAAATGCATATTATTAACTAGTAAATTTTCTTATTTTTTTCATACATCGAGCTATCAACCACCTGCTTTGTTTTGAGTGCTAGGGGTAAGCCAAGGGCATCACACTACGCCAGTATTCTACCATTGGGCTGTAGCTTCAGTGATGTGATTCTTATGTGTGCTAAATTTAGAGAACTACTAAATTTGTGGAAAGGAGATAGGACTTTGAAGGTAGACCAGAGATTGATACCTCGCTCTGCCACTTATTAAGCGGGTAGTCTTGGATGTTGCAAAACTTCTCTGAACCTTATATTTCATATTTGTAAGAAAAGATTGTTAATGTTGACTGTTTTGCTTTTCTGAAAAGTTAAGTGAAATCTATAAAATGCTAAGCATGGTAGTTATTCAGTATCACTAGCTACGAAATAGAGTAGAAATTAAGGTCTTCAAAAAATGTTTTATTCAAGGAAACAAAGTTTGTTTCATTAATTGTAAGCATTTTAAAAAACATTCTTCACATTTATTAAAGGAAAATATGTCTTAGAATTGCTTTTGATTATGATGACATCGTTATTGGCTAAGAGAATAGATAATGGCATATTTGAAGAAAATCCCAAAGATAGTGGTTGGAATACAAATGTTGCATCACATGGGCTTTTGGTAACATGGAAGGTAATATGGAAAAAGTCGGATATTGATGACTGATTTTAAAAAGTGATTGAGAAGTGAAAACAGTGACTTTTTTTTTTATAAACAAGAACAAGATGTGCTAGGCTCTGGCCAAACAATTTAAAAGAGCTCTTTTAATAAATAAAAGTTTAAGTGACAAGATAGTGTATCAATTTAATTGGAAGCTGTGTTTCTTAGTGAGACATAAAAGAATGTGTGTTGCACGTAGTGGTGTTTTAAGTATGATGAAACCTGTAAGTAGGATATCAGCTTCTGGACTCAGGTCTTTTTTCATTAATTTACCAATCATTATTACTTCTCAGTGTTCTTTGAGATTAAAATTTAGCGATGAAGGAAAATTTCTTTAGCTTGAAAGCTGTAGTTCTTAACTTTTTTTGTTTGCTTTTTGATATCTGCAGTTGAACTCTCAATCTTGTAGTTAGCAGGCAGGTACTGTGCCACTAACCTTTTTCCCAGCCCCCAGTTCTTAACTTTTTTTGGTGAGAAAACAAAAAAGATTTAAAGATTAATTTTAAAACATGGAACTTCAGCTGATTAAAGGAATTTAAAAATTAAGTATATGCTTCTGTCTTCTGGTCAGTTATTGGGGGTTGACCAAGGATATACATACTAGCTAGAGGAGAAAATACAGTTTGAGAAGGCCTGTTTAATAAAACTAAAATCTCTTAAAATACATTTTTCTTTTCTTTTCGAGAGAGGGTCTCACTGTGCAGTTCAGGCTGGCCTTGAGCTCACTTTTGTAGCCTAGGCTGATCTTGAACTCACACTGATCTTCTTCCCTCAGCCTCCCAAGGGCTGGGATTATGGGTGTGCACTACCATGCCTGGCAAAATACATTTAAAAAAATACATTTTTATTAGAGCCTGTTTTATAATGTGCTGGATTATAGTGTGTCTATATATATATATATATATATATATATATATATACATACATATTAATATATTTAGTACAGGGTCTACAAAGTCTCTCTACACAGATCGGACTCATAGTGATCCTCCTTGTTTTCAGACTCCCAAGCTCAGAGATTACAGGTGCACACCACCACACCCAGTCTCAATGTTGTCTCAGCGGGTTGTGGGGGTGGGGCTGGCATGGCACACTAGAAGATTGAATCCTGGTCCCTAAGTCTGACTAAGCAGGTGCTTCAGTCCACTTAGCTATCTGGCCAGGCCCTCAACATAGTATTTTTATACATGCATATAAAAGGAACATGTCTGTCCTCCCATTGCCTTCCCTTATACCTCCTTCTCCTTACCCTTATTTCTCTTCTCTTAATTTAATAATAGTCTACCTTCTACTTGATGCTGGCTTTTTTTTTTTTTGTAACTCCATAAATTAAAGGAGACATGAAATGCTTGTTTCTTTTAATAGAACTTTTTGTCACTAGTATATAGTTGAATCAAAAGACTCAAAAGTTTTAATACCTCTTCCTATTGTAATTTAACAATTTAATAGCTTATGTGCCTTAATGTATAGATCCTTATCTACTTCTAAGATTGAAAGATTTGATTGTTTTAAAATTTACATAGGGTAGTAATTGCAGCCACTTCAAGTGAAGTTATGTTATGGCTCCCAGACCTGAATGGAGGACATTCTCCTGAGCTAAATGGTAAAGTCACTTACTGCTAGCATTGGCAGTAGATAAGTTGAATAATTTTTATGTGTACTTTTCCTTTACCTAGCCTCTTTAACCACACTTTGGTAGATGAATATGAGAGATCGTGGAAGTAATCTGTGGTAGAACTGCAAGACGCACTACATAGAAGTGAACCACCTTGGTAGGAATCCTAGTTTGTAGTCTTTTATTAACTGTATAACTTATAGACACAAATCACTCTGACTTCTTTGAGCCTTGTTTTTCTCAACTATAAAATAATAATAAGTATAATACCTTATGAGGTTATTTTAATAGTAAAGTCATGCATATAAAGTACTCTTGTGTCATATATGGAATGTAATAGATGCACTTTGAAATTATGGGACTGCAATTTTGTTAAGCAATTGAGGGTATCAATTGAGACATTATGGCCTCTAAGTTATCCCCTAAAGACTTAACCTCTGGGTTGAGAAATGTAGTGGACCTCAAAGATAAACTGCCAGAGTCATAATGAAACATCTTTTCTACCCAGGTCAGCAACCTTCAATGCCTTCTATCTTTCTGCATGTTGGTAACGAATCTTCTCATCATTGGTGGATGGCTTCTGCAGCACCAGTCATATTTTCATGTAATAATTTGAGGTGAATGAAGAAGGAAGGACAGTTTGTCAAGAGCTGGCCAGACAGCTCAGTGTACTAAAGTACCTGCTTAGGTAGAGTGCAGTGGCTGGGGTTTGAATCCCAGCATGCTGCACCAGCCCTGCCCCCGGGGTGTACTGAGACAATGATGGAGACCTGTGGTAGCACGCACCTGTAATTCTAGTGCTTGGGAGGCCGAAAACAGGAGACTCACTATGAGTCTGATGTATGTAGTGAGACATTGTAGACCCTGTAGACCAGTGGTTCTCAACCTTTCTAATGCTGTGACCCTGTGATACAGTTCCTCATGTTGCAGTGACCCCAAACCAAAAAATAATTTTAGTGGCTACTTCAAAACTGTAATTTTGCTACAGTTATGATTTCTGATGGCTTTAGGTGACCGCTGTGTTTTGGTTGTTTGACCCCCGTTGGGGTCGCAACCCACAGGTTGAGAACCACTGGTGTAGACTCTGTATCAAATGCATAAAAAAAAAAAAAAAGTTTGTCCTATGCAGTTTTCCTTTCCTTCCCTCCCGTAGGGTCAAAGATCTTTTATCAGAAATCATCCTAGCAGATTTTCCTTTAAACATCACTGAATGGACTTTCTTCTGGTGCCCATGCTTACTTAGTTGGAAAGGAGGCTAAGATCATGATTACCATTTTGGAGGTGGATCTTTGACAAGAAATAAGGTATTGGTGGGGTGGATCTTTGGCAAGAAATAAGGTATTGGTGGGGCCGGCAAGATAGCTCAGTAGTCTAAAGCACCTGCTTAGGCAAGCTTAGACAACCGCAGGGACCCCAGTTTAACCCCTGGCACCACGTGCTGCGCCAGCCCCACCCCCAGGGCAGGTTGAGCTGGCCATAACATTAAAAAAAAAAAAAAAAAAAAAAAAAGGTGTTGGTGATGGTAATGTGGTTTTTGCTGGGTAACAGTTTTACCAGTTATGCTGCACAGGTCCATTTTTCATTTATTCATTATTGGTTTCTATAAAAGTATAAAAAGCATGTTAGGGTTAGAACATGAGGGACATTGTTGGAATTCTAACTGTCCCAAGCATATTGTGAATTAAAGTTCTCCATAGAACCCACTTTTTTTGTTTTAAATTTTGGAACAAGGTCTCACTATGTAGTTCATTACTAATTTTGAACTCATTATGTAGTTCAGTCTGGCCTCGAACACTTGGGGATCCTCCTGCCCCAGCCTCCCAAGTACTGGAATTATAGGCATGCACCACCATGCCAAGCATTCAATTTATTTCATTTTGAATTCAGTACCTGAGGTTAGGAGATTATTTTTGTTTTACAGTGCTTGAGATCTCATTCATGACTTCCTATATGCTAGTGAAAAAAGAGGTTTTTGCATTTGCCATAGATTACTGGTCTCTTATGATTCTTTTTTTAAGAATATAGAAATGGTAAAAAATCTTATACTTTTGGACATCTGAATTTGGAGAAGTGGTGGTCTAAGGGTCCTGTAGGCAATTGGGAGTTTTTGGTTTTTTGTTACTTATTAAATGAGAAGTGAAGTGGTTAAAATGAATAAAGGGAGGAATAAATAAAAGCTAAACTCATTCCTGGGTCAATAGTTACCTAATAATTGAAGATTGAGAATTCAATCTTGAAGCATAAGATTTGAGGCCTCTTACCTGAGGAAGTCTGTGGTAGAAAGTTGGTTGTTTCTTTTATAAATCCTTCTACTTTCTCATGTTTCTTTGAATCCCACAGATATTATTTTGTATTGTTGGTGTAAGTCTTTAGGATGACCAGATGTTCACCAAGGAGTTTGTTTTGTAAGTCTGGAATGGGCTGTTCACTTTTTCGTGACTAATTTGGGAACTAGGCACAAAATCTTACAACCTTGTTATTTGCTCAGCTACTGCAGGTTTCTTGTCATGTGTTGGTCAGGATTAATTTGTAGACTCCTATTATATTTTTATTTCATTTTATGTTCTTGAAGGCTTTTCTTGAGCATGCTTTATTTTCACATTCCATTTGATTTCTTTTTTGGCATTTGTGTCTGAATTTCTTGACATCCAAATGTTTTCTGTTTTATGAGATTCAAAATAATCTCAACTCATGAGAAAATGTTATATATTTATTTATTTTTTTGTGTGTGTTTTTGAGCTATGCAATTCAGGCTGGCCTTGAGCTCACTTTTGTAGCACAGGCTTGTCCCGAATTCACACGATCCTCCAGCCTCAGCCTCCTGAGTGCTAGGATTACAGGTGTGCGCTACCACACCCAGCTCTGAAAATGTTATTTTTGATGTTATAAAAATTGCCATATTTGTGGTCCCACAATTGAAGTATGTATGTACCCTGGAGTACATTTGTTTTTCTGCTCATTGGTGGATACAGGATGGGACCAGGGAGTAGAGACTTTTTCTTATATACCCTTTTTTTGTATGTTTTGAGTTTTGAAATATGTGAATAGTATCTATTCTATTAAAATTGAGTTATTTAGTAAATATTAATAAATGTTTTATTGTATACCTGTTACTCATAACAGATACTGTAGAAGTTTATTTTATCTGGGTGCAGTAACACATGGTTGTCATCCTAGTTACTCAGGAGGCATAGACAGGGAGGCCATAAGGTTAGTAGTCATACCTGTATCTTCTGGCCTTCGTTATTTCTGATTAAAAGTCAACTATTACTTATGCTTGTTCATGTCTATGCACATGTCTCTCCTCCCTCTGATATCTTTTTTTCTTATTGTTATTATTTGTTTTAGTAGTTCTAGGAATTGAATCCAGGGTTTTTTGCACTCTTGCTTACTAGGCAAGTGGTCTACCACTGAACTATACTCCTAGACTCTAATAGCTTTTAAAATCTTTGTCTTGGTTTTCTGTTGTTTGAGTATGAGATAAGTAGTATATCAGTAAGTATCTTGTTTGGGGCTCACTGAGATTTTTCTTTTTTTTTTCTTTTGAGACAGGGTCTCACTATATAGTTTACACTGGCCTCAAACTCACAGTGATCTTCCTGCCTCAGCCTCCTGAGTCCTGAGATTATAAGCATGCACCAACTGCCTGGCTTCATTGAGATTAAAAAAAAAAAAATATATATATATATATATATATATATATATATATTTATTTATTTATTTATTGTATTATGGCTGGCTCAGCCTGCCCTGGGAGTGGGGCTGGCGCAGCATGTGGTGCCAGGGATCGAACCAAGGTCCCTGCAGTTGCCTAAGCAAGTGCTTTAGACTACTGAGCCATCTTACCGGCCCTCATTGAGATTTTTGAGTCCATAGCTTAATCTTTTCAAACCCAGAGAATTTCTGGCCTTTATTTTCTCAAGTAATTCTTTTTTTCCTACCTCTTTTCCACTCTTCTTCCACTTGAACTCCAATTACATGTACATTAAACTATTGCATGAATTTTTGTTTCTCAGATTGGATGATCTTTTGTTGATCTATTTTTTGGTTCGTTGGTCTTCTGTGGTTTTCAGTCTACTGTTAAGAATATCCAATGAGATTTTATTTCTACTACTGTAGGAATAGCATATTTATAATACCTATTGCAAAGCTCTTGCCTGCTGTTATAAATGTGGATAATTGCCTTATTGTTTTACCTTCCAGGGTTGATTTTATTTTATGTTGTGATAAGCCTATTTAGGTTTTGGTATTTGTTCTAGGACTTGTTTAGCATATGACCTTTTTAGAGTTTCAGCTGAATGCCTGTAGGATGCTGAATGTCCATTGAAATGTCTTCATTCTGAACAAACTGTCTCTGATATCAGTTCAGATAGCAGGTATTCACCAGTGACTCTTGGCTGGGCCTCATAGAATCCTGCCTTGACCTCTGTGTAGCCCAGCCCTCAGCCAGGAGCATGGAAGGAACCCTCATGCATACTTCTGGAGCTATCCCTTAGGCACAGTTCCCTCATCTCTGTTACCGTTTTATAAAATTTAAGCTGCCTTTTACGGTTCTGACCTGTTTATCTCAATTCAGTGAAACCATCATGTTTGGCTGTTTTCCCATGATGGCATTAGGAAAATGTGAACTTGGGACATACCTTTTGTTCTACGTGTTATATAGTACCTGAGAATAGTGGACATGTATTTTGATCGGTTTCTAGATGTTGTCTGGGGAGGGAATGCCACAGTGGTATCAGTTATTTCATCATGGCTAGAATTGGAAGTCTACTCAGATATGTTGGAGGAAGGTATTTAAATATATAATTAAGATTATTTGCACATGTTTTATATTTATATACTTTTAATCCTCTGCTTTTGTGTGTATTAGATTATGTGTACACTCTGGCAGAGAAACTTTTCAAACAACTTTGTGAGATGTAATTCACATATCATGCAGTTCGCCCACTTATTCAGGCATAGTTCAGTGTAGAGCTTTTGCTTAGTGTGTGTAGGGCCCAGGGTTCAATTTTTATGCTCAACATAAATACAAAATGTATGGGATACTATTAAAAGGGAATTTGTTAGGAAACACTTAAAATTAGTGGCCTTAGTGTTAAATCTCAACAAATTATAAAATTAACAAAATTTGTCTTTAAAAGACTAGAAAGGGAGCAATAATAAAAATAAGATACTGTACATAGTGCTGTTTAAAACCTGCTGCAATAATTATACTTAGTACTGATGTCTTAAAAGATATCTTATTAAAATCATAGATAAAACAAATACATCTGTGTTGGATAGTTTTATGTGTTGACCTGGCTATGTTGTAGCGCACAGTTATATAATCAAGTATTACTTTTTGAGCTACTGTGAGGTATTTTTTGTGAATGGTTATACCTACACATTTCTCTGTATAGTATTTGTGTGTCTCATTAATCATTTGAAAGGTCGCAGGAGCAAAACTGATGTTTCCAGAAGGAGAAATTCTATCTCATGATTATAGCATTAACTCCTGCCTTTTGAGTTTCCATCTTGCCAGACTGCCCTACAAATTTTAGACTTGTCAGTCCCCACAAATACATAAGCCAGTTTCTTGAAATGTCTTTCACCCCCTCATTTTTTCTCTTTTTTTTTTTTTGAAGAATTTTATTTATTTATTTTCTTGTTTCAGAACTTTTGTTTGTTTGTTTATTTATTTTTATGGCCAGCTCAGTCTGCTCTGAGGGCAAGGCTGGCACAGCATGTGGTGCCAGGGATCGAACCGCGGTACCTGCAGCCGCCTGCAGGTGCTCTAGACCACTGAGCCATCCTGCTGGGCCTGTTCTGTTTCTTTAAACAGCCTTAACTGATAACAGTCTCAATTCTAGAACACGGAAAATACATGCATTTAGAATTAGATAAAAGACATAAAATTCTCATCATTTAAAAACCAGTTAAATTGTCTGGTTGGATTCACTTAAGTTGATATAAAGTGTGAGAACCAGTAACAATTTGAAGGTTGTTATAATAAATCAATATTTCTTGTATACTCTAGAAACTACCAGTCATAAAAATAATAGGAAAACAATCCCATATGTAAAAGCAATAATAAACACACTGAACAGTAAGGATACCAAGAGCATATCCTAAATGCTGTGTCAAGACTATGGACAAAACTAAAAAGTGCTCTTTCAAGGTTATCAATAAATACTCCATTGATCAATGAAAAAGCTCAGTATTAAGGTACTAATTCTCTAGTTTTTAAGTTTAGTTTGATTCTAATAAAAACTTCAGAAGACTTTTCGCATCAAACTTGTAGAATTAATTCTAAATTTCACTTGTAAGAGTAATTCAAGAACAAAAAAGACAGTCCTGAAGTGTCAGGTGTTTAGGAGAATTGCTTCTTCAAGTAAAAAATTTAAAGTGCTTCACTGACAGGACTTACTGCTGTTTTTATGTAACAGGTACTGTGACTCAGTCCTTCATTAGATGGCTTCTAAGTGAATATATTCTGCTTAAATATATGAAACTATATGGTATAATTTAGATTTTTCACCACTGGTTACTTTAGCTTACTTCCTTTATTTATTTATTTTTAGCTCATTTCTTTTAAATTAGTAAAGTTTACACCTTTTTTCCTTTTCTGTTTAAAGTAGAAGTACCTTGTGTGCTGTTTAACTGTACCAGGTGTAAAGCGTACACAGTGTTTCTCACTAATGCCAAGCATCAGGTTGAGTGAGCTGGACTGGAATTACACTGATAGTCACTAGCAACTATCTTATAACCTGCATTTAAAATGAGTTCTGGGCACAGTGACGAAGTGTGACTGTCAGGTCCTTGGGAACTGTTGAAAGAATTTAATAACACAGAGCATTTCGTATTTTTGTTTTAGCATTTGCACTGGTAGTATTTGCTGTATTCTTAGTTACCTTGTTTCATACATTGCAAGAGTAAAGGATGCAAGGGTGCTTTAAAGAAAGTTAAAGGCTATTAACAAACTGTCTCTTCAGGACTGCTTGGTTCTTAGACTGTTAGACAAATAGTTTATCAAGTTAAAGAATCAGTTCTTTTGCTTATAAGTTAAATTCAGTGTAATGCCTATGAAATTGATGTAATTAGATTTAATATCTAAGATAAATTTCCATAAATATAAAGTGACATGAAGAATGCTGATGTTATCAAGTCTTTTTTCCTCTTCATTTTTTGGGGGATTTATTTCTTGAAAAGTATTTGTTTTTTTTCACTTGCAGGAAAAGTATCTGTATTTTATATAGATTTGTTTCAGTTTGAGCTGTGTGGCCAACATAAGCTTAAATCTTGGGACTACAAAGATATGTGAAAGAGATATGCAGAAATATAGCTACTTTAAATATAATACAATTAACAGTAAGGTATTGCTTTAGAAGTGTGGAGGGTGGATATTGGCTCAGAATAGGGATTGAGGTAATGATTTCGGTGATACCTAAAGTAAGTCTAATCAAATCTTATGAAAACAGAAGCATGTTTTCTGAAACAGTACACCAAAAATTTAAAATTTTAATGTTTTGCAGGTTCTGAAATATTACTTAAAAGGATCATACTTATTATTTTGGTATTTACCACTTTTATTATGTCTTTTTTCATTAACCATACTGAGGCACTGTATAATTTATATATAGTACACTTTATCCATATAAGGTGTATATAGTTTGGTTTGTTTTTAATAATTGTATATTCCATATGTGGGAGCTGGGGAGATAGCTCCATGGCACAAGTGCCTGGCAAGTGCTGTGTTGTGAGTTCAAACCCCAGTCATACCAAAATACAAACAAACAAAAAATTATGTATTCCATAGTCAAGTAATCACCACCATTCTGAACACACAGAACATTGCCATATCTTAAATGTATCTTTGATGCTTCAGTCTTAGATAACAACTCATCTTTGGTTTCTATAGTTGTGTCTTTCCTAAAATTTTATATACATGGAATTAAACAGTGGAGACTCTTTGTTCATTTAAGGAAAGTTTGAGTCAAGGTCTATGCGGTATAGGGTGTTTTGAATTTGTTTTGTAGCCCAGGCTGGCCTTGTTTTGAAAATTCTTCTGCCTTAGCCTTCTAAGTGCTGGTATTATAGGGGTAGTGCTTTTGAGATTTATCCTTGTTATGTACATTAATATTTCTTGTAAGAATTACTAAGAAGTTTTCATAGTAAATATCTTTTAGTCTGTTTTGTGCTGCTGTAACAGAATACCTGTGACTAGGTAATCTGAAAATAATGGAAATCATTAGCTCATAATTCTGGTACCTGACAAATCTAAGATCAGGTGCTGGCATTTGGTAAGGACTTTCTGGATGTATCATCGTGTGGCAGAACAGCAAAGAAGAGAGGGAGGGGGAGCAAGTTCACACTCTGTAGTGACATCAGTCCCACAGATGAGTGCAGTGCTGTTCAGGCGAGTCACTCCTTAAAAGTCCTGCTTCTCTTCTTCCCTCCCTTTCTTTTTGCACTGGAACTTGAATTCAGGACCTTGCATTTTCCAGGCAGGTGCATTCCAGCCCCTCTGCTTCTTTATATTGTCATAATGCCAGTTATATTTCAACACGAACTTTGGTTGGGACAAACACTCAAACCATTGCAAGGTTCAAAAAAATCTACAGCTTACTCATTCATCAGTTGGTGGACATTTTATTGGTTTGGTTTTTGACTTAAAAACAATGCTGTTGTAAGTATTTGTGTAGACATGTTTTCGTTTCCCTTGGGTGAGTACTTAAGAGTATAATGGTTGGAGTTGTTAACATAATTGTGTCAAAATTAAAAGAAACTATGGGCCTGGGGAGATAGCTTGGCGGTCTATGTAACTTTCTGACAAGTGCAAGGACTTGGGTTTGATCCCCGGTACTCATGCTGTGTCTGCCCTATACCTATTTGGCTTTGGAAACTGGGCATGGTGGTGCAGGCCAATAATCCCAGTGTACGGGAGGCCGAGAGAAGAGGAATCCAACCTGTGTATGGAGACCCTGTACAAATAAGTACATAAGTGATTAAAGATAAATAAATAAAATTTAAAAACAAACAAAATGAAAAGAAACTACCAAAATGATTTCCAAAGTGGCTCTACCATTTTGCATTCTTAGCCATCTAGGAGCATTGCAGTCATGGCTTATCCTTATCAACACTTAGTATTGTTAGTTTTCTTAACTTTAGTTATTCTGATAATTATTAGTAAAGAGAATGCCATGAATGATTTTCTCTAGTAAATTAGATAATCTAGATGAAATGCTCAAATGTCTAGAAATTGAAACAGAAGAAATAAAAGTTCTCAATGGACTTTTAATAAGTACAAGAATTGAATCAGTAGTCAGCCTCCCAGCAAAGGTTATGTCTAAGACTGGATGGCTTCACTAGTAGATTCTACCAAAAAGCTAAACACTTAATACCAATCCTATTCAAACACTTCTAAAATGAGAGGGGAACAGTCCTTTTTAACATATTCTGTGAGGCCATCATTGCCCTGATAAATCAAGGTTCAACAAGATACAAGAACAAAACTGTAGACCAAATCCCTTAGGAATCTAAGTGCATAAATTAACAAAGCACTGTACTAGGAAGCCAAATCCAACAGTACAACAAAAGGATATACACTGTGACCAAATGAAGTTTATACCTTATAGCTAAAGGTGCTCACATTTTCTTGTGTATTTATGTGTGGGACTAGGCATTGAACCCAGAGCCTCACTCTACCACTGAGTACATTCCCATCCCTGCAGAATTGGTGCAAATTAAGAAAATTAGTTAATAAAAAAAGGAAAAAAATGATTATCACAGTAGAGGCAGAAAAAGCATTTGATAATGATCAGCACTTTTACCACGAAAGGACTTAACAAACCAGGAAAGAAAGAAACCAGTTGGCATGTGCTTTCATGTCTATGATCCTAGCTGCTTGGGAGGCTAAAGCAGTAGGATTGCAAATTTGAGGCTAGCCTAGGCAACCTTGTGTAAATAGAGGGCAGAGAACTTCACTCAGTAGTAGAGCACTTGCCTAACATATACCAGGCCTTAGGTTTGACCTTCAGCTCCCCCTTAACCCTATTGCAGAAAAATTTTCTGGACATGCCAAAGAGTACACATGTAAGCCCACAAGTAGCATACTAAATGATAAGGGACTGAAGCTTTTTAGATAAGGAAGGGCTGGCAAGATAGCTCAGCATACTCAGCACCTGCTTAGGCAAGTGCAAGGACCAGGGTTCTATCTCTGGCACCACGCTGGCCCCTACTGGGTGTGCCGAGCTGATAACTGAGACTGGGCGTGGTGGTGCATGCCTGTAATCCCAGCGCTGGGGAGGCTGAAAATGGGGATCACTAGGAATCCGACCTGCATAGTGAGACTCTGTACTAAAATATATTAAAAAAAAAAAAAAAAAAGCAAGACAAAGACCACACATTTTCATTGTAATTTGAGATTGATTCCATCTGGAAGTTGGATTTGCTTTTGTTTTAAAATTAAGTTTAGGGATCGGGGAGATAGCTCCATGGCACAAGTGCCTGCCTGGCAAGTGCAAGGTTGTGAGTTCAAACCCTGTTCCTGCCAAAAAACAAAACAATAAAATTAAGTTTAAAAATTCACCTGAAATATTTAGTTACATACTGTATCTGCTCCACTGCAGCACTGTTCTCATTGTTTGTTTTGTTTACCATGTTTTTCCTGTTTTTTTTTTTTTTTTTTTTTCTTTAGGAACAGGAAAGCATCTTGTTTCCTGCTTCTTTTTGGTTGATTCCTTTTTGTTTGTTTTTGTAGTACTGGGGATTGAACTCAGGATCCTATGCTTGCTAGGCAAGCGCTTACTCTACTGAGCTGTTTGCCTGGCCCTGGTTGATTACCTTTTTGAATGAGGACATTCTTGGGACATCAGATGCTTTTAGCTTGGGGTAGTTACTGTCCTTGAAGTTTACAATAATTTTATTTATGAGGAAGTTTGCATGTTAAGAGTTTTAAACCTCTCAATCAACCAGTGAAGATTGGTTGCAGCAGGGCTCAAGACAGTATGGGTTCCCACATCTCTCATATCTTTGCAGCCCAGTTTCTGCTGGTCTGGCTTGTTTTTGTGATTCCTAATTTAGTCCTGTATCTTCTACTTCTTGAAACTATGAACAAGGAAGCTCCTTCTGCAAGACCATGTTCCCAGTTTTTGTTGTTGCAAATGCTGAATTTAAGTTTTGTGTGGCTTCAGGAAGTTTGCTGCAAAAAATGCACTCTTCCTTTCCTTTTGAGTTTTGGAACCTCATGCCTAATCTTTTCCTTTATTCTCCAGGTTGTCTCCTTTTGGTATCTTTTCCACTTAAATGTCCTAATTTTATTGGAGATCATGTTTTTT
Source organism: Myocastor coypus (assembly GCA_004027025.1). Classification (NCBI taxonomy): domain Eukaryota; kingdom Metazoa; phylum Chordata; class Mammalia; order Rodentia; family Myocastoridae; genus Myocastor; species Myocastor coypus. The sequence continues at coordinate 62,289 of PVJA010004606.1, forward strand.
ATTCTCTTTGTTGCTGTTAGATGGATTCTTAGAAAAGAGATTTTTGACTCTTCTGTCATCGAAGACCCCACCTACTTAAAATACGTTTTTGTTAGTGGTTTGTATGTTAATTTAGGCAGATTGTACTGGATCAACTTCCTGATTACAAACTATGGAATATGTTTTTACTTAATATTTTTGTGGCATTTGCCATGTGCCATGTTTTTTCTAGCCACCTTACTAATGTGTGCTCATTTATTTCCTACAATGATATTATGAGATAGATATTCTTTTTATTTTCATGTTTGATAGGAAACTGAAGCATAGTTAGGAACATTAATATATCTAAGGGCACCTATTTGATAAGAAATCAGAACACTTTCTGTTTCCCACTCCATGACTATAGCATTTGTGGGTCTTGCCATAATCTATAATTATGCTTGATACAGATGAGTACTTGTGCTGCTGTGTCTCATTTATTTTTAGGCAGACATTCCTCATTTCAGTGCTTTCTTTTCTTTCTTTGGTGGAGTATTGAGCCTTTGCACTGAGCTACATCTCCAGTTCTTTTAGTTTGTTTTCTTTCTTTCTTTCTTTCTTTCTTTCTTTCTTTCTTTCTTTCTTTCTTTCTTTCCTTTTTAAGACAGAGTCTTGCTAAGTCACTTAAGTAGCTCATGCTGGGCTTGAATTTGTGTACCTCCTGCCTCAGTTTGCCAGAATGCCAGGATTAACATGCATTTGTCACATGCTTAGTGAGAAGTATTTTTTCAAGTTGAAAGTTTGTGACAACCTGTGTTGAGCGAGTCTGTTGACATCATTTTTCTAATAGTTTGCACTAATTTCGTGTTTCTGGGTCACATTTTGATCATACTTTTTGTTTGCTTTTGTCTTTTAAGACAAGATCTGGCTATGTAGTTCAGCTGGCCTTGAACTCACCATGATCCTCCTTAACACTGAATACTAGCATTACTGGCATGTGTCACCATACCTGGCACATTTTGGTAATTCTTATAATATCTCAATTATTATTATTTCATTACCATGTGCTATGGTCAGTGGTCTTTGATGTTGCCATTGTCAGTGTTTCACAGTGCTACAAACTATACCTATATAAGATAGAACTTAATGGATACCTGCTGGGTAAATGTATCCTGCCTTTTCTACCAATCAGCTGATGCACTTTTTTGTCTTTCTCCTTGGGCCTTCCTGTTCTTGGACAGAACATTATTGAAGTTAGCCAGTTGTAGTGGCCTTTGAGTCTTCAAGTGAAAGGAGGAGTTTCATGTGTCTCACTTTTTTTTTGTGCTTGGATATTGTGCTGGTGCCTTTGCACATTTTGCACATGCTAGGCAAGTGCTCTATCTCCACTTATTCACTTGCTCCCCTCCCTCCCTCCCTCCCTCCCTCCCTTCCTTCCTTCCTTCCTTCCTTCCCTGTAGTACTGGGCATTGAACTCAGGGCATTGCACATGTGAGCTCCCCAACAGTGACCTGTATCTCCAGTCCCATGTTACATTTTAAATCATAAGTTGGAAATGGTTAAGATTAATGAGAAAGGTATATCAGAAACCAGGACAGGCTGAAACTTTTTTCTGTTGAACAAGTAGGCAAGTTGAGCGTAAAGGAAAATATTTAGTAAGTGCAAAGGGAAAATGCTTGAAGGAAATTTAAAGTACTGTTAGAAAGAGAAGACAAATGATAAAGCTAAACAGCTGTATTGCCAGTATAGAGAAAGTTTTAGTGGTCTGGATAGAAGATCAAATCAGCCACAACAATCCATTAAGTCAAAGTGTAATCCAAGGTCAAATCTTTCAATTCTATGAGAACTGAGAGGCAAAGAAGCTGAAGAAGTTCAAATCTGTTGGAGGTGGTTCATGCAGTTTAAAGAAAGAAGCTGTCACCATAGCATAGAAGTGCAAAGTGAAGCAGCATATAGAGATTTAGAAGCTGCAGCAGCTTGCCCAGAAATTTAAGATAATGAATGAAGGTGGCTACCCTGATGTAGATAAACAGACTTATATTGCAAGAAGATTCCATGTAGGACTCTCATAACTAGCAAGAAGGCAGTGCCAGGCTTCAAAGGACAGGCTGATTTCTGTTAGGGGCAAGTGTACCTGGTGACTTCCAATTGCAGTCATAACTCCTTTACCCTGAAAACCTACGGTGTTTATGAATTATAATAAATCCACTCTGCCTGTGCTCTGTAAATGAAACAATAAAGCCTGGGTGACAGCACATATTTACAACATGGTTTACTAAATATTTAAAGCTCACTGTTGAAATTTACTGCCAAAATAAGGATTAATTTGTAATATCACTGCTCAGTTATTTTTTCTTTCCTTTTGAGTAGTTTCTTTCCCTTTCACAATATCTATTGTACATTTTAGATCTTGTTTACTCTTTCAGTTTCTTACACTAGAGAGACAATATGATGCTAATACATGTGAATCTAAGTTACTTCATTTATAGGTATGGTCTCAAATTGCATCTATTTATTTATGAAAATCTTGAGTTTGTCCATCTTTATAGCTGAGTAGTATTCCATTGTACAAAAATATCACATCCTTTTTATCCATTCTTCAGTTGATGGGCATTTGGGTTGTTTCCAAGATTTAACTTATAAATTGTGCTGCTATAAATATGGCTGGAAGAGAAAGTAGGTATGATGTTTTTAATTCTTCTGGGAATATACCTAGGAAAATGAAATCCTAGGCTTTTGAGGAATCTTCACACTGATGTCCACAGTGGGTGTATCAGTCAGTCTGCGCTTCCACCACCAATGGAGAAGAGTTCCCTTTTCCCTCATAGCCTCTCCAGTATTTGCTACTGGTTGACTTTTTAATAATAGCCAATCTTTCTGGAGTAAGATGAAATTTCACTGTAGTTTAATTTTCATTTCCCAAATGACCACTACTGTTGAACATTTATATATATTTGTTTGCCATATATTGTTCTTCACCTGAGAAGTGTGTATATTCATCTCAGATGCCCATTTTTGGATTGGATCTTTAAATTTGGGGGGGGGATCAATTAAAAAAATCTTTATATGTTCTAAACAGAAGTCCTTTGTCTGATGTACAAATAGCTAAAATTATTTTCCCAATTTGTGGATTTTTTTCACTCTGTTGGTAATATGTTTAGATGGGCAAAATTTTTAGTAAGGTGAGATCCAAATTATTGGTTAATTGAAGTACTTCCTCTGCAGTTTGAGTTTTGTTCATGAACTCTGTCTATACCTATGTCTTCAAGGTTTCTACCGACTTACTCTTTCAGTAGGTTTAATGTTTTTATTTTAATATTTAGATCTTTGGTATACTTTGACTTTAGTGCATGGTGATAGAGATGAGTCTAGTTTTAGTCTTCAGCCTGTGGAAAGCCAGTTTTTCCAGGACCATTTATTAAAGAGGTTATCTTTCTTCCAATGAACATGTTTCCCCCTTTGTCAAAGATAAGGTGTTTGAATGTGTTTGTAGTTACGTCTACATCTTTTAATATTTTTTATTAGGAGCCAGGTAATTTGGCACCTGTAGTTTAGTTGTCCATTGTGCTTGTTTTAAAACATTATATTTTATATTCTCAGGTCATTATTTTAATGTTGTGGTATATTTTGTAATGATAGCTTTAGAAGCAGCCATGTATTCCAGAGCAAAATTATGAAGATTCTTTATGAAAATGTTGTCAATGTGCTGATAATATAAGCAGTAGTTCTCTTATCTGCTTGCTGCCTACATTAAAATAATCATTTTTGTATTCTGATATTGTATATAAGCACCATCACATAAAATAATGAGGCAAGTAATTCAGGCTCTCATGAGATAGTCATTTTGTATTTCATTTATTGAGTTTTAGTTCACTGTAAGAATATGTATTACTACTTACCTGTTATCTCACTGATGGATACCTGGACTGTTGACTATTAAGACTAAAGGTGTTACAATTTTCTTTTTGCACAACTGTTTTTATGGATATATTTTTGTCTTGGTAAATACCTCATTTGAGATTGCTGTGTGACACTGGATGAATGTTTAATTATAGAAAAAATGCCAGAGAGCTGACATTAAGTATTACATGCCTATAATCCCAGCCCTGGAGAGGCTGAGGCAGGAGAGTTGCTATGAGTTTAGGACCACCTGGGTTACATAGAGAGTGCAAGGCCAGCCTGAACATGTTAGAATTTCATTGCTCTTTCTCTTCACTAATACATAAAGTTGTCAGTCTTTAATTTTAGCCATTTTGGAAGACTTATTTATTTATCTATTTATTTATTTTTGTCTTTTTGAGACAGGGTCTCACTGTGCAGTTCAGGCTGGCCTTGAGCTCACTTTCATAGCCCCAGCTGGTCTTGAACTCACACTGATCTTCCTGCCTCAGCCTTCCAAGTCCTGGGATTATAGGTGTGCACTACCATATCCAGCAACATATTTATTTTTAATGTTCATAATTTTTATTACAGAGACCCTGTGTCTATTACCACCATTAATAATTGGGACAGTCTTAGATGTTTTATTCTAGTGATAAAAGTTAAATGGGTTCATTGTGCAGTCAGCTGCACATTTGGAGGTGTGGCTCTTCTGCATTCACTTTCATGTCTGCCACAACTTGCGTGTTTGGAGGCCTCAAGACCACCTCAGACTCAGTAATTTGCCTGAAGGGCTCTCAGACCTTTTATGACTTACTTTGGTGAAGGGACTCAGTTTGAAATCAGCCAAGGGGAGAGGTGCTTAGGGTAAGAGAGGTCCAGGAATAGAGTTACCATTTGTCCTGTCCAGCAGCATTGACAGCAAAATGCATGCTGGTACATGCAGAGTATTGTCAGCTAGAGAAGTTTACCTGAGCATTGGTGTGCTGAATTTTTCATTTGGGTTCAATTACTTATGTGTGATAGACTATCATGTTACTGACCTTAGGGCTCAGCCCCTCATAAAACTTAGTTGGTACTGTGTGACCCAAAGCTGTCTTCACATCCATAGCATATCACATTATAGCATGAACTATATAAAGTGGCACAAGGCCCCTAAAGGTAAATAAAAATAGTCTTTATGAAGCAGGATAGTCCAAGGGTTTGGATACTGTCTCCCAGAGGCCAGAAACAGTAGGAGGAAAGACATCTTTTTAGGCATGATTATTTCTGTACATATCTTCATATACTCTGTTTACAAAAACTAACATATGGGAATGGTTGCTTTAAAACTTACATAATCTATGGCCAAAGTCAAGAAACTTAACTTAGCTACTTAATCTAAATTGATGAAGAGTCTGAAATCTGATTATATAGCTTTTGTCAGTTTTAAAAATTTATTAATTTAACAAACATTTATTAAACTTCTGTAGTGTTCAGGCATTGTGATGAAATGAAGTATGTTATCTTAGTGTAAATACTAAAATACAAAGTAAATTTATTGCTTATAGAGAGCACCACAATCACTTAAAATGTTTGGCTGAGGGCTAGGTTGTGAATGAAGTTAACAGAGATGAGGACACACTAAGCAGTCAGCTCCTCATCGTCCCTGTGTCATGTTAAGGAAGTTAGGCTCACACACTATTGGTGCTGAGGAATAATTTCTTAAATGTTATCAGGAGAATGGCTTGATCAGATTTGTTTTAGAAAATTAAACATAGGATCAAATCAAAACATAAGATTTTGTTGAAGATTTAATCTTCATAGGGATTTATTCCTGTTCTTTTCTAGACAATATGAAATTTATATTTTTCCATGTAAGTGTATAAGTTGATTTATTTTTTTCCAGTTGCAGAAATAAAAGATTACTGTGAAAAGCATACAAAACAGAAAATATCTCTTATCTAATAAACATTTTAAGTATATTTTTAAAGTATCTTGCACATCTAGATGTGCTTTTCAAGTACTTCTGAATGTATACAGCTATCTGTAGTACACAGAGGTATATATTGATGTATTTAAAAAGTAAAATAATATGGTATTTTGTAATTCTTCTGAAATTGACTGCAAAAAATTCTGACTTTGTGGCTTTATCACAGTGGTAATAATTGTTTTATCATTTATATAGTCATTTGTTTACTATTTACTTGTCTTCCTTCATTTGTTTGTTTTGCGGAACTGGGGATTGAACTCAGGCCCTTGGGCATGCCAGGCAAGCGCTTACTCTACTGAGCTATCTCCCCAGCCCTTACTTGACCTTCTTGATGCTTATCTTACTATCTTTTTTTTTTTGATCTTATTAGCTGTTTTATCTGTAGGATGTATATGGTGTCTAGCTCAGCATAGCTAGCAAAGAAGTTTGTTGAATGAGTTGAGGTTGTATTTCCATGCCAGTACATAAAGAGGTACTATGTTCCTTATTATGGCTACATAGAATTCTTCTGATAATATAATTTATTTTGAAAAGTTATTTTGATTTAGTTATTAAAGCATATATGGTGAATATATAAAGTGATACAGTTGTGGAAAAATTTGGCAGTTCTTCAGGAATTAAGCATAGAATTACCATATGGTATAGCAGTTCTCCTGGTTGTACACCCAAAAAGATTTAAAGTATATGTCCACACAGAAACTTGTACACACAAATGTTTATAGTAGCCTATAATGGTCAAGATGTGGAAGCAGTTCATACATCTGTTAGTTGGATAGGTAAATGAGGTGGCATATGTACTCAGTGAAAAGGAGTGACATATTAGTAATGCTTTCTGGTGGTGGTGGTGCTGGGGATCAAGCCTCAAATCTTGATCTTGTGAGACTGGTGCTCTGCCACAGGAGATCATCAGCCCTGATGATGCTATACCTTTGATGAAACATAGACATGTATATAAGTAAAAGAAGCCAGATGTAAAAGGTCACATATTATATAATGCCTTTATTATAATATATCTGTATTTCACAAATTAATAGACAAAAAAATTCATTTGTTTTTGTCAAAAGATGAGGTAGGGAGGAATCCCCATTACTTAGGAATTACATTAAGAATCACTAAGTAAGTGATTATTTAATGGGTATAAGTTGCTGCCTGGGGTGATAAAAAAGTTTGAAACTAAGGACAAGTTGCGGTGGCATAACATCATAATGTCAAGTGCACTAAATATCACTGAATTAAATACATTCAGAGTGGTTAATTGTAGCTTTTTTGTTGTTAATTTTTGCTATGTGAATTTTGCCTCAGTTCAAATTATATATATATATATATATATATATATATATATATATATGATACATATTCAAATAATATAAAGGTTTTTAAAATGGATTTAGTACAGAGTCTACAGGGTCTTACTAAATAGATCAGACTTGTAGTTAAAGATCTTCCTGTTTTTCAGCCTCCCAAGTGTACCACCGTGTCCAGTTTTACTCACCCTCTCAGCATGCCCTGGGGATAGGGCTGCCCTGGCACGCTGGAGATCAAACCTCTGGCCTTTGTGCACTGCCTAAGCCGGCACTTTAGCTACCTGAACTATCAGGCCAGCAAATGTAAAGTTTTTTGTTGTATTCTAAAAATGCTACTGAAAATATTTAAATTAATTGATGCCCATGTTCTGAAGAGTTAGTTCTTTTTTCTTACAGTCCTTACATGAAAATCTTTGTTTCAAATGAGTTATATCAAAGTTTAAATGGATAGTAATGCTTTTATTTTTTGTGAAATGTTCTTAAAATACCATTTCATATATATATGTAAATTTTGTAGATTGTTTTAAGTGGTAAAAATATGAGCTAGTTCATTTTAACATCTTTTTTGACTTGAGTATTAATATTGGGTGGGGATTTGGTAGCACTCATAATTTCTAATTTCAGTTTTAAAAACCTTTATATTATTTGAATATGTATCATATATATATATATATATATATATATATATAATTTGTATTGAGGCAAAATTCACATAGCAAAAATTAACAACAACAAAAAAGTTACAGTTAACCACTCTGAATATTAATGTTAAAATAGAGTGCACATGTTTGTGAATGTGCAGTTATTTTTTAAAAAGGGCTTTTATTCCCAACATAATGCATGTTTTTACTAGATATCAGAATTACAGATAAAGAAGGAAAAAGAATAAAATGAAAGTCTCTAACCTTGTAGACCAAGAAAACTTCCTTTACTGTTTTGGCATATTTGTCTACATGTGTAGATATTTGCAGATACATAATGTGTGTGTATATATATATATATATATATATGCAGCATATATATTCATATATAATATATAGTTTATATGTTTTTGCTTATTGCATTTTAAAGAACTATAGTAGTGCATATTTATGTGAAATGATTCATAATAATGTAAACTACCCTCTTAAGAAAAAAGATCTTGCTTCACTTTGTAGTTTTGGAGTATAGTAAAATACATATAAAATTTGTTATCTTGACCATTTAATATGTACAGTTCAGTGGTATTAAATGTTGTGCAACATTGCCACTTTCCATTTCCAGAACTCCTTTCAGTCTGTACACCTGAAACTATCCCTACTAAACTGTAACTTACCATTTCCCAATACTCCTGACAGACCGCTCTTCTCTACTTTGTCTCTGTGCTATTAACTGTTTTAAGTACTACATATAATTGGAATTCACTGTTTGGGTTTTTGAACTGACTTATTTCATTTCACATTGACTGACTGATAGTAGTACTAGAGATTGAAGATTGAACTCATTTATTTTCTCATTCTTTTTTTTTTTTTTTTTTAGTAAAATACTAAATCGTCAGGAGTTTTTATATAGAAAAGCTGTTTAATCTGTAAACTGCTTTTGATGGTATTTCATCCTTAACAATATTGTTTTCCCACAAACATGGGGTATTTTTTCTTTAATTTCAGAAGTGTTTTATAATTTTGATTGTTAAGATTAATTTCTAAATATTATATTTTGATAAGAAGTGAACTTTAAAATTTCATGTTGTATTGTTATATATAGAAGTGTAACTGAATTTTGTGTGTGACTTTGTAGAGATTTTTTTTTTTTGTGGCACTGGGTATCAAACTCAGGACCTTGTGTTTGCCAGGTAGCCACTTGTGCAGCTTGGTTAGCTCTTCAGCCCATTGTGTGTGAGTTTGTTTCCTTTTTACTTTACTGAATTCACTTAGTTGTAGTAGGAATCTAAGATTTTTCTACATAAAATATTACACTATATGTGATAAGGATCATTTTCTTTCTTTGCAAGTTGTCTTTATTTCTTTTTCTTGTCTAATTGTTCGTTAGTATTCCCAGCACTGTGTTGAGCAGAAGGGGCAGAAGGGCTAGACATAGTTGCTCCTGATCATAATTCCTTCACTTGGGGAGGATTGTCAGTTTCAGCTGAGTTTGGGTGATTTAGTGAGACCCTGTTTCAAAATGAAATGTAAACAAAGTGTTGTGGATGTACTTTAGTACAAAGGTCCTGTGTTTGGTCCACAGTACCACTCCTCTCCTCATGCAGTGGTAAAAGTGAACATCTTTGTGCTTGATCTTAGAGATAAAGTTTTTAATTTTTATAGTGAAGTATAATGTGTTTTTTGTTAAGTATAATGCTTAAATACAGGTTTTTCATATATAACTTTCATGATGTTGAAATAGTTTCTGTTTATAGTTTGTTTTTATCTTGAAAGAATATTTTTAAATGCATTTTCTATATCAAGATGACCATGTAGATCTTTTTCTTCATCTTTTTTCAGTGGTCAATTTTTGTGTCAGGGGCCGGCCAAATAGCTCAGCAGATTAAAGTGCCTGGAAGCAGATGCAGGGGCCAGCGGTTTGATTCTCAGGCCTGCCATGCTGACCCTGCCCCTGGGGCATCCTGAGACAGCCAATTGAGACTGGGCATGGTAGTGGGTGCCTGTAATTCCAGCTCTTGGGAGACTGTAAACAGGTAGATCACTATGAGTCTGATCTAGTAGTGAGACCCTGAACACCCTGTAGACATTTCCTTAAAAATAAAAATAAAGTAAAATAAAACAAATTTTTGTGTACTGAATCCTTGTATTTCAGAAATAAGTCCCACTTAATCATGATGTGTAGTTCTTTTAATCAGCTGCTGGATTTAATTTGCTAGTTTTTTATTGAGGATTTCTACTCTCAGTGTTTATAAGGGAAGTTAATCTGCAGTATCAGGATGATGCATGTCCATAAAAATAATTAGAGACTGTTTCTTTCTCTGTAATATTTTTGGAAGTGTTTAACAAGAATTAGTGATCTTTAAAAGTTTAATAATATTCACCAGTGAGACCATCAGGTCCAAGGCCTAATTTTTGCTGGAAGATTTTGATTCCTTATTTAACCCTAATTATAGATATGGTCAGATTTTCCATGTCTTTGTGGTTTTAGCCTTACCAGGACTAAAAAAGCAATGACCCTTTAAATTTTCTTGAAGTTACTGAGGCCAAAGGGAGACTGAGCAACAGCGATTGCCTTCTCTGTATTTGTACCATCAGTATCAGTCATAGCAGAATCTCAGAGACAGGTTTCATTTTGCCCATCTTGGTCATAGTTCGTGTTTACAAGCTGCTCCTGAAATGAAATGCATGGCTGCGTGTCACAGACCTAGAGGTAGAGGGTGGCTGAAATTGGATCAAGTCAATTACTATTATCAAAGCCTTCCCTTGGAAGTAGAAAATTTTCACTCAAGATAAATATAGTTAAAGATTTTGAATAGCTACATTTCTTAAGTCATAGTGGTAAATTTAAATACTTTTCCAAGTGTTAATTTTAACTTCTTGACTTTTTTCTATTCCAGTGCACTCTCTTTCCACTTATGTCTCTGCCTTAGTACAGTAGGATCTGCTTCTCTTCATTGAGAGCTTTTATTTATAGAACAAATTTTGACACTTAGGCTTAGAATTTCAGATATTGTTTGTATGTGGCAATAGTGAGGATTGAACACAGGACCTTCACACTGAGTTTATACCTCCTTTCCCTATTTTAAAATTTTGAGACAGGGTTTCGTTAAGTCACTAAATTGTCCAGTCTGGTCTTGAACTTGTGATCCTCCTAGCTCAACCTCCCAGTATGCTGGGATTACAGGTGTGTGAATCAAATACTACCTTATGCTCGCCTATATTTATCTGGATGCTGATTTCCACAAATAAAAGAACACTCATAAGTTTTGGTTGAGTTGGGCATGGTACTACATGCCTGTAATCCCAGCACTCAGGAGGCTTAGGCAGGAGAATCAGGCTGAGGCTGGCCTGGGCTATGTAGTGAATTTAAGGCTGGCCTGAACTACAGAAAAGAACCTTTTCTCAGCCCTCCTGTACCCCAGAATTGGGTTGAAATGGAAGTGTGTGTGTGTGTTTGTATTTCATGAGGTACAGTGGTTTTGCAGCACAGATTCCTAGCATGTAACAGATAAGTGTTTAATTCAGAATATTCAAGGTAAATTGCTGATATTATATTATGTGGTTCATAAGATTATTATTTTATTAACCATTAAAAGAAGAGAAGATACTACCAGACATGAGCATTCATCCTTGTATTATAAATTTACTATTTTTTTTAAAGGACAGGGTTTCACTATGTTGCCTAGACTGGCCTAGAAATCCTGGGTTCAACCCAAGTGGCATGGTACCCACCAGCTCTTGAGGTAGGAGAATCACAAGTTTAAGGCCAGCCTGATCTACGTAGTAAGTTTAAGACTCTAGCCTGGACTACATAGTGTGGTACTATTTCAAAAACAAACAAACAGATAAGACAAGCACAGAACTAAATGTTGTGCACTCTTGTAATCTGAGCACTCAGGAGGCTGAGGCAGAAGGACTGCTGCAAGTTCAGACCTAGTCTGTGTTACATAATAAGCTCAAGGCCATCCTATATTATAAAGCAAGACCCTGTCTCAGCCTCCCTCCTACCCTTAAGAAAAAAGCAAACACAAAAACAAACTGGATTTAAGTAAGTCTCCTCCCTTACCCTATGTCTGGGACTACCTGTGTGCCCCACTGTGCCTGGCCATAAATGTTAAGATGTGAAAAGTATGAACCTTAGAATGTACAAAATTATACGTATGAGGAAAATATGTTCTTAGCACACTACATATGTAGCCATCTTGTGCTGTTTTTTAAAAAAATAGGAAACAGTTTGATGAGTTTTCATGTTGAAGTGACCAAAGTTTTTCACCTTGTTTTCTGTAGTTTCCTTAGCCCTTCTTACCATAGTTGCCAACCTGAGGTTTACTGTGTGCTAGACACCTTTTCTTTTTTCATTTGTGTATTTGATACAGGGTTTCACTATAAATATTGGACTCATGATGATCCTCCTGTTTTCAGCCTCCCCAGCACTGGGATTATAGGTGTGTGCCACCACACCTGGAATTTATCAACAGCTCAATGCACCCCAGGGGTGGGGCCAGCATGGCATGCAGGATGGGGGATTGAACCCTGGTCCCTGAGCTTGCTAAAGCAGGTGCTTTGTTGCTGAGCTATTGTGCTGAACACTTTTGATGATTTTCTGTATTTCAAATAACTAGATTATTTTTATGAAGTGAGTTCTGCTTTTGCACCCAGTTTACCAGGGAGGAAATCGAGGCATAGGGAAGTCTAAGGACTTGTCTAAGGTCATACCTGTAGGTGGTTAGAGCTGGGATTGAATGTGGATTGTGTAACTGTAGAGACTGTTGCTGCCAGTAGCACTCTTTCTAAACAACTAAAGAATGAAATACATTTCCCAGGCAATATTTAGAGATGTGTTGATAAATTTACATGAGATTATTAAGTTATGTTTTTGGTAATTAATTTTTATTTGTATTTTTAGGACATTCAGTCAGAAGAGGGCTGCTATTGAAAGAGAGTATGCACAGGTAAGCTTGGAGTTGAAGGTCCCCTTGCTAGGCATACTTAAGGGCAGCTGTGATTGTCATAACCTTAGCATTTCTCCTTTTTTCTTTTCATTTCTGGTTACTATTCTTTGATTCCCCTTATGTTTTATTTGAATATTTAACGGAGGAGCTAAGGTGTTCCTTATTATAAAAAAGATTGTGAACCTACTGCTTGAAGATATTATGAACAGCTTTTGTAAAATATTTAAGGGGATGAATGATAATGAATATATTTCACAAATATATTTGTTCATTCTCATTTATGTGCCCCATTTTCTGCAGTTAACAAAAGGTTAATTTTTACATTTGTTCATTTTGGATTTTAGTTTTCATTACAGGCCTGTTGCATAGGGTGGCATGCTTTCAGTGGAACTTTATTTAGGGAAGTTTCCTTCTTTTACTTTAATTACAGCCTTATTTATGTTCCCCTAGCTGAATATTGCAAGGAGAATTATATTGGCATATCATCTTAAAGATGTGTCAGAATCAGTAACTCTTCTATGTACAAAAACAATATGATATAAAAGTTTTGGTCCTTTTTTATGCATTTGCTATAGGGTTTCACTAGACAGCTCAGACTTGTAGTGATCCTCCTGTTTTCAACCTCTGTAGCACTGGGATTACAGGCAGGCACCACCATACCTGGTCTCAGTGTTTAACTCAGTGCAGCCAGGAGTGGGGTTGGCCTGGCATGTGGTGCCCCGGTGATGGAACCCCAGTCTCTGCACTTGTCTAAGCAGGCACTTAGTCTACTGAGATATCTTACCAGTTCTTTGGCCCTCTTAAGCAGTTACTTTCTGTGTGGAATAGCATTCTAGGGAGAGTCCCCCTCTTGAATCCCAACAAATTTCAAAATTCTTATTTGCAACAAAAATTTAAAAGACAATAAAACATTAGAAGGAACATGCAATATGTATTGTACATGGTAACCAGTATTGCTGCTGCTGCTAATTCTTTTTATAAACAATGAGATTAGGGCATGCTTTTCTTTTCTAAACTGCTTTTTTATCTTTCTTTCTTTTTCTTTTTAAATAATTATTTTATTTTATTTTTTCTTGTTTCAGAACTTTTGTTTGTTTATTTTTATGGCCGGCTCAGCCTGCCCTGAGGGCAGGGCTGGCACAGCATGTGGTTCTGGGGATCGAATTGCGGTCCCTGTACCTGCCCACGCTTTCCTAAGCAGGCGCTTTAGACCACTGAGCCATCCTGCCAGGCCCCTAAACTGCTTTTTTAGTTTTAAGTTTTATTTCATTCAAAATAAGTAGACATGTCTTTTTTGATTTGTCTTAAAAGAAAATTATTTGTTCCTTAAAAGTTAGGTAAAATTGATTTAGTTGATAGCTGTTGAGTGCTTATAATGTGTCAAATGCTTCACATAATAAACAACTCCAGCTCTAATGTTTTTTGAGCCTTTTTCTCTGTGTGCCTATAATAAATACTGGCAATAATAGCTAAATATATTGAATCTTTACCTTATACCAGGTTTTTTTTTTTTTTCCTTGTTTCAGAACCTTTATTTGTTTATTCACTTATTTTTATGGCCGGCTCAGCCCGCGGCCAGGGCTGGCGCAGCATGTGGTGCCAGGGATCGAACCGCGGTCCCTGAAGCCACCCAAGCTTTCCCAATCAGGCGCTTTAGACCACTGAGCCATCCCGCTGGGCCCCTTATACCAGGTTTTGTGGTATTTTATGTATGTTACTTAGTTTGCTCCTGTCAATAAATAGGACAAAATTTTTGTTTCCTTTACAGATATATTTTCAAACCTGAAAATATGCTTACATACAATACATGTATATTTATAAAATTGGGATGAGCATTCCAATAAAAGCATATTACATATGCTTTTAAAAAGAGTACAAAGTAAAAATTTTAATGACATATTTCTGTGATAAGATTCAAAATTTTGATCACCAGTAGTTCACATTCACAATTAAAAATGTAAAATGATACTTTAAATTGTATGAAAAATAGCAGTCCTGTACTGCAATTCTGGTCCCCTTCAGATAAGATGAAAAGAAGATGCCCACTTTGGCTTTCCTGGTAGTATTTCTGTTAATAAATAAGGTACCTATAACTGATTCTTGATTTATCAAATGTCAACATATAATAAATGAGAAATTAACCCACTAAGCCATTTCTTTCTTAGCTTACTCTTGTATAATTGTGGCACTATTTTAGTGCTTTTGTAACTCTTAATGATAATGTTTAAATTTTTGTTTTTGTCAATACATACATACACATCATTTATGTTATATATAGATACATGTATGTTGTATACATAGATAATGTATATATTGTGTATATATGTAATGCAATGAAATTACATTTAATTAATGATTAGATTTACCTTTAAAAAGTTTAACTATCAAGTATATT
Source organism: Myocastor coypus (assembly GCA_004027025.1). NCBI lineage: Eukaryota > Metazoa > Chordata > Mammalia > Rodentia > Myocastoridae > Myocastor > Myocastor coypus. The sequence goes on from PVJA010004606.1 coordinate 77,390, forward strand.
GCACTTGGTTTTGTTTATACAATCCTATATAGTAATGTAAATAAGCTATATAAAGTATCTAATATATCTTTCTAAATTTTAAAATCATGTTCAGAATCAATATGTTCCAGTGTCTTCACTTGGGAAAGTTGGCTGGGGAGAACCAATTTACTGAATATTGTTGTTATTTATCATATAAATACACACCCTTCAGATGACTGATCTATCTTTGTTTTTTTTATTAATTTTAATGAAAAAGAAATGGCAATGAGACAGTTTCAGAACAGGTTAGTAGGACAATTACAATAATTAATACATTGCATATTATTGTCTTCGTAGTAGTTATTCAGAGTACAAGATGTAGACATAATATCTTGTCTAAATTATTAGTACAAATCTTTCTTCTCATTGAAGAGAAAGTAGCTGTATATCTGTCCTATTTTATACATACAGATATATATACATATATGTATATATATATATATATATATATATATATATATATATATATATATATTTTCCCACTACAATATAGTCCTTCATTTATATCCCCCTTTTTTGTTTTGTTTTGTCAGAGATGGGTGTTCTAATGTCATTTAAATATTTTAGGTATGTGAATTCAGCAAAATAACCCAATATAGTCTAATAGTCCATAATAATAGTGGATTATTAGCAGAATTGGCAATGTCAGAAGTTGTTCACTTAAGCCTTTTATAGCTCAGCATATTGTGGTTTTACTTTTTTATACCTTATGGTTATACTTTTCTGCTAGATGGTTAGGACCAAGATAAAGCAAGACCTATATAACAACAACAACCACAACAAAACTGTAACTTTTGTATCTGACAAGGTCAGTCAGATCTCTTCAGGATTTACCCTCAAACTATGGATAGCAGTTAGTAGATCTTTTGCCAGTGTCAGCCAGCTAGATGCGTCACAGCCATTGCTTGACCAATTTGCTCTCTGTAAAAGCCTGAGCGAATGTTTTCTCTCTAGGTGACTCTACTTAGGTATACTATACATCATCGATCCCTTTCTTCTGTAGCCCCATAATCCTTGAACAGAAAATTTGGGACACTACTGAGTTATAGGATGTTACAGTATAGGTTCTCTTATGTCCTGAGTCCTCACTCACTTTGAAGGACTGGGACCAAAATATTGGCTATCCATGGCGCCTTTCTTTTTCTCTAATTTTTTGATCTGCAAACATAAGTTGTTAACCAGATGACTGATTTTTCTTATTCTTCAGTATTTCCTAATTAACTTTTCAACTTATTTCTTGACACTATAAACAGTGTTATCTCTGTCTTCTTGTTTGCCTAAACATTTTTACTTACTACTTGTCAATATTAGAAAAACTATTAAAATAGACATATTCCTTCCATATATTTTGACAGTACGCACTAATTATTTTAAGCTTATTTGTTTCCTTATTTGAGGAACTCATTGCTAATAGAATTACGGAGGCTAGGGAGATAGCTCTGTGGCACAAATGCCTGCCTGGCAAGTGCAAGGTTGTGAATTCGAACCCCAGTTCTGCAAAACAAAACAAAACAAAAATAATGAAGTAGGGTTACAGAGGTTGATTGAATTAAATTTTTTTCCTTTACCTTCCTTAGCTCAGAATACAATTAAAATTCAAGGAGACAAATTGTTAAAAATTGCAGCATATCAGATACATAGTAAGATGGACAAATATTTATTTATTTTTAACATTTTATGTATTTGGTACAGGGTCTCACTACGAAGCCAAGACTCATAGTGATCCTCCTGTTTCTATCCTCCTCCTCAGTGCTGGGATTACAGGCATATCCCACCACATCTGGTCTTGGTGACCAGCCCTGCCAGCCCAGGGCAGGACTGGCACAGTGGGAATCCAAATCAGGTCCCTGTGCTTGCCATGTAGGCACTTATACTGCTGAGCTATCTCCCCAGCCCAAGATGGTCAAATTTTTTTTTTTTTTTTGTCTTTTTGAGACAGGGTCTTGCTATGCAGTTCAGGCTGGCCTTGAGCTCACTTTTGTAGCCCAGGCTGGTCTCGAACTCACACCAATCCTCCTGCTTCAGCCTCCCGGGTGCTGGGATTACAGGCGTGCGCCACCACGCCCGGCAAGATGGTCAAATATTAAATGTGCCTTTTGATAAATTTTTTTGCCAATTACATATGGCCATGTACTGTTAACCAAATTAAAGTAACATCATTAGGATCTCAGAAGTAGTCAAATTCATACCTTCTAGTAATAACCAGTATTCTTTTCTCAATAGAATTTGTTTTCTTTTTTTTTTTAAATTTCATTAAGACTTGAAGCTTTGACTTTTCCTTTTAAATTGTATGTATATAGATAAAGTCTCACTATGTATTCTAGTCCGACCATCAACTCACTATATAGCCACCACACGTAGTCTCAATCTCTTCATCATGCCTGGGGGGTGGGACCGGCACGCCAAGGATCGAATCCCGGCTGCTGAGCTCTGCCGAAGCAGGCACTTTAGTCTGCTGAGCCATCTGGCTGGCCCTAGAATTTCAATTTTTTTCTCAGGAATATTTAAAAATATATGGAAATAGGGGCCCGGCGGGATGGCTCAGTGGTCTAAAGCGCCTGCTTGGGAAAGCTTGGGCGGCTTCTGGGACCGCGGTTCGATCCCCGGCACCACATGCTGCGCCAGCCCTGCCTTCGGGGCAGGCTGAGCCGGCCATAAAAATGAGTGAATAAACAAATAAAGGTTCTGAAACAAGAAAAAAAAATAAATAAAATTTTTAAAAAATATGGAAATAGATAGCTATTTACTGCAGTAGTCACTGACAATACATTTTTTCAACTTAGGATGTGCAGTGGAATGCTAATTTCATATTATATTAAAATTGTATTTTCTTAAATAATCTTTTCTTTTTTCCTTCTTCCTTCTCTCCCTTTTTTCTCCCTCTCTTCCTCCCTCTTTTGTCTGTCTGTTCTTTTGTTTGTGCTGGGAATTGAACATAGGGTTTCACATGTAATGAAGCCATACTATTACTGAGCTGCATCCCCAGCACTTTTTTAAAAATTGTGTTTTGAGACTAAGACTTATTAACTTGTCTAGGCTGGCCTTGGAATTTCAGTCTTCCTGTCTTGGTCTCTTGAGCAGGAGGGATTACAAGGGCAGGGCCACCACACCCTGTACAGTAAGTCCATGACTTAACATTTAAGTTGTGAATTTTCGCAAATACAAATGGACTTCACATTTGGCTTTTTGATGATTTTACACTGTATATTTATGTCAAATATATATGAAAATGAATTCAGTGTAATGAGTGGTCTCTTGGATCAGAACTTGTTTATTAGTTGGACATTTACTGTACCAATTTCTTTGTATTCTGTGCTCATAAGTGAATGGAATTTTTACTCTGAAATAAACCAAATAAACGATATCGGCAAAATTGCTTGGCTTCTGACTTTTCTCCTCTATCTTGAAAGAGGGATGATGACCGTTCTGTTCTCCCTTCTTTTCACTCTAATCCTGGAGATCAGATGCAATTAAGGAATAAGAAAATGTTTCATCGTGTATATGTACATGTAAGATTGTAGTTACTGTTTTTACTATGTTAGTTTCCTTTTTTTTTTTCTGTGAGTGTTGTAAACTAGTTTTGGAAGGAGAGTGATGAGTGGAAATTTGGGAACTTTGCATGTATTAGATATTCCAGGTCACACAGACCTTCTTGGCTTTGGGTAAGCGCTATAAAAATGTTACTAATACAAGTACATTGAGCTTTTCATTGTTTTTTTTTTTTGTTAAATTAACAGTTTCATAGATTTCTTTTTTATTAGTACATGTTTGGAGTATATAATGCTTATATTTATCATGAGGGAGTTTGTACACCTATCTAATATATCTTTTTTACTTCTTCATCCCTTTCCCTCCCAGTCTCCCTGGTCTTTTCATCTTTTATTCATCTTCCCATTTGCAAAAGCTCTATTTCTGTTTTCTTCTTTAATTCCTTTTCCCTGCCTTCCCCCTGTTTTCCTTTCCATTTGAAAATGATCTCTCTACTTCCTAGGGAGTATTTAATTTTATTTTGCTCTTTATGTTTTGGCTTTCTCAAGTAAGAGACACTATGATTTCAAACTTGTATGTATAACTTATTTCAGTTAACATTATGATCTTGAGATGCATCCATTTACCTACACATGCATCAAGTTTATCTTTATGGGGGGACCACCTACTCGGAACCCCCCTCCTGTCCCTCTCTGGGACAGGAACTTACTTTCCCTCAATAAATATGTTCTACTCATTAAAAAAAAAAAAATTTTATCCCTTTTTTATAGACTTAGTATGGGGTTTACAGGATTTCACTACACTGACTTGTAGTGATTCTCCTGTTTTCAGCCTCTTAAGTGCTGGAATTACAGGTGTGCATCACCAAACCAGCATGGCACACCTGGGATCAAACCTGAAGTTTATCCTTCTTTATGGCAGAGTAGTTCTCCATTGTATGTAAACACTATACTTTATTTATCCTTTTACCTATTAATGGATGTATAGGCTGTTCCCAAGATTCAGATATTATGAATTGTGTTGCTGTAAACATGGGTGTTCATGTGTCACACTGTAATATGACTGTAACTTTTTAAGGAAGATACCAAAAAGGAAATGGCTAAGTCAGATGGAATTTTTAGTTTTTAGTTTTTGAGCAGTATTCATATTTATCTCCATAGTGATTGTACTAGTTTACATTCTTAGCAGCAAGACAGAAGGGTTCCTTTCCCCCTGAAGGCAGCATTTGTTATTTGATTTCTTGATGCTGCCCATTCTTTCTGAATGAGGTGGTATCTTAGTGTTGGAGGCTTTCATTCTTTCCTTCTTTGTCTTTGGAGGCAAGGGTCTTACTATGTTGCCCATGCTAGCCTCTGACTTAGCAAGGGATCTGCCTTAGCCTCCCAAGTGGGTGGCAGAGTAGGTATGTGCCACTACCCTTGAATATTTTACTAGGGTGACTGTTTAACTTTTGAACCAGATTTTTAGCTGTCTCCTAAAGTCTTTTTGAAGACAGCATAACTTGCAGGATATTATAGTTACATGTCCATATTCCTAGCATTTAGGAGGCTAAAGCAGAATGATGTCCTTGAGTTTGAAACCAGTCTGGGCTACACAGTGAGTTCAAGGGCTGCCTGGAATACATAGCAAGACTCTGTCTCAAAACAAAACAACAATAATAACAACAAAACTCAGCTATAATTCAAACTTTTTTTTTTTTTTTTTTTTGGTATTGAGAATCAAGCTCAAGACCATGTGCTTGCCAGGCAGGTATCATTCAGACTTTATAATAGGAATTAATAAAATAGGGACCAGCAAGATAGCTCCACAGATTAAAGCACCTACTTAGGCAGACACAGGGGCCAGGGGTTCGATCCCCAGGCTGCAGTGCCAGCCCCGCCCCTGGGGCACACTGAGATCTCAAGTAAGACTGGGCATGGTGGCACGTGCCTGTAATCCCAATGCTTGGAAGGCTGAAAAACAGGAAGGATCACTACAAGTACAATCTGTGTAGTGAGACCCTGTAAACTCTGTACTAAATACATTAAAAAAAAATTCGTGTAGTAGGATCAACTTCATAGAAATTTTCTTTATTATGAAATCTATAACAAGAATCAAAATCAGTTATTACTTTAAACCATAAGAAATTTACAAGTTCAAGATTTCATGTGTAAATAGTATTGTAATTTGTAATATTTTCGCTGAATTGAATTGAAAAATAAAAAACCTCTGACCTAATGATTTTTTTTTTTATTTGGTCTAATTTTCATTTGGCAAAATCAAATCTGTGGAAATACTAGAAGAAGTTTGGGCATGGTGGTTCATGCCTATAATCCCAGCACTTGGGAGGCTGAGACAGGAGGATTACTGTGAGTTCAAGGCCAGCATACACTGCACACGGCACTCTGTCTTAAAGCAGAACAGCTCCACATCACTAGCTATTTGTGAAATGCAAATCAAAACAACACTTAGATACCATCTCACCCCAGTAAGAATGGCTATCATAAAGAAATCAACCAGCAACAAATACTGGAGAGGCTGTGGGGAAAAAGGAACCCTTCTCCACTGCTGGTGGGAATGCAGATTGGTGCAACCATTATGGAAAGCAGTGTGGAGGATCCTTACAAAACTAGTATTGGAAGTTCCGTTCAATCCAGCTATCCCCCTACTGGGAATTTTCCCAGAAGAACTGAAAACATCATACCATAGCGATATCTGTGCACCTATGTTTATAGCAGCCCAATTTGTAATAGCCAAATCTTGGAAACAACCAAAATGCCCATCATTTGAAGAATGGTTAATAAAAATGTGGTATTTCTATACAATGGAATACTACTCATCCATAAAGAATGATAAGTTTGAAGACTTCATATATAAATGGGTGTATGTTGAACATATACTCATTAGGAAATAAACCAGACCTATATGTGTAAATATCATATAGTCTCCCTAATATAAGAACTTTAAAGAAGAAAATAAGTACTTAAGGATATAACACAACTGAATGTGTTATGGATTAAACAACGAAGTGACTGGAAGCAGATAAAGGAGAAAACATCAATAGCAAAACCATGCACTTATGTACACAGGATGAATCAGATATTGGTCTCAGAAACCTTCAAAAGGTTCATCATATTGATTATAGCACAATGTAACACTAAAATTATGCTTGGAATGCATGTTACTCTTGTCTTTTTGATGTGTAGTCCTCCTGGTGTAAACTCAGTTACTGTCATTCTCTCAAGAGTAGTACTTGAAAATAAGAGACTGGGCCAAATACCATAGTCCTGACAGGCTACAGTTTTGTATTTCCTTGAATTTCCAAATATCTGTGTAAAAATTGTGTAACAGCTTATGTCACATTGTATGGAAAGTTATTAGAATATCAATGATGGTCAGAAAATATCATTTCCAAGCAAAGTCAAAGATATTTGATACTCAGAAAGCCAGTGATGATAAGCTCAAGTACCTATGTTATAGAGTAATAGTATCACAAAGGTTTTCTGCTGGAGGGTTAAGAATGTAAGTTAACAGACCAAAAATTGGAGAAAAAGAAGGGCTATAAGGATAGCCAATATTTTGGCCCTAGCCCTTCAAGGTCAATAAGGACTCAAGATATAAGAGAACCTGTGCTGTAATATCCTATAACTCAGAGGTGTCCCAAATTTTCTGGTCAAGGAGATTATGGGACCTCAGAGGAAAGGGATGAATGAACTATAGTGCGTCTAAGGAGAGTCACCCAGAGAAAAACATTCTCTCAGTCTTTCACAGAAAGCAAACTGTTTTTCTATGCAACATCAATAGGGAGGTGGGTCATGCCCCCACACTGTACTCTGTAGAATGATTGTGAGGACAATATGCAATGTCAACTTTCAAAGAAAAGAAGGGGGAAAAGAAAAAAAAAAGTAATGTGGATTTAGAAAGGTTAATGTTTAATTGTTTGATCAATCTTATATACCTATATGTA
>PVJA010004607.1:0-23500 GCA_004027025.1 Myocastor coypus
TAAGTAAGAGTGAGTCAAACTAGAAATCTACTCTGGCAACTTGGCAATTTTGTGAGATGTTTTTTTGTGTGTGAGTGTCAGTTTTTGAAATAGGGTCTCAATATGCACTTCAGGCTGGCCTTGAGTTCACTTTGTAGCCCAGGCTGGTCTTGAACTTGCAATAATCCTGCCTCAGCCTCCTGAGTGCTGGGATAATAGGTATGCACCACCATGCCCAACAAGAACCTGTCAAAATTGAAAAGAAAAAGGGAAGTCAGCCATCCATGGTGGTACACATCTATAATCCAAGTACTTAGGAGACTGAAGCAGGAGAATCACCACAAGTTTCATGCCAGTGTGGGTTGCATAATGAATTCAAGGCCAAACCTGAACTATACAAAGAGAGACCCTCCCTCAAAAATAAAGTAAAATAAAATAAAAAGGACTGGGGATATGGTTCAATGTAACTCAAGGATTGAGTTCAATCCTTATAGTCACAAACCCACAAAAAAGTAAAGGGAGGAGGAGGAAAAAAAGAAAGGACTGTCTCTATTTTGCTCTGCCTTGCACTCTCAGCTCCTGGCCCAATGCCCTGTGCACTGTAAAGTGCTCAAAACATGAAAAAAATGAATGAAATAAAGAGCCTGAAAAGGAGAAAGAGATGGTAAGGAGAAGGAAAAAGTTAGGGATGACCCAGTTATAACAAATCAACAGAAGGTGTAACGATAATAGGCAGCATATGGACAAATACGCAGAGGCTAGGTTGGAGTCCAGAGGCACAGAGGCCTTAAGGAAGACACAGAGCTACTCTAAGTCTAGTGGGCTCTAGGGAGGGGACCAGCATTCCTCACTGGGAGCAGAGTTGGCAAGTCCACACTTGAAGGTCTGGGCCTGCCCTGAGACAAGTTATAATGGCAATCAAAAGGGGCCAACTCCTGAGTGGGAGCTGCAGCTAGTGTTAGTATATTTGCCCAGTATGCACAAAGCCCTGGGTTTGGCCCCCAGCACACATAAACACACAAAAAGGTGCCAACTCCTGACACATGTTCCCAAATTCTGACTGTGCTCAGGTAGAAGGTCCTCCAGAACTTTAGCAGTACGCAGGAACAGCAGTGCAGCAATTAGCCCCAGGCCTGGGAAATGAGTTAGGGAGATGAGGGTGAGGAGAAAAGCATTATACCCTTTCTGCTGTTTCACTGTTGAAGGTCTGTGTGGGTCCCTCCAACAAAGGAAGCAGGAGCCTGGTGACCACACTGCTGTGGACAGCAGCTATCTCTGAGCCTCCGTTTCTCAACTGTAAAATGGACATGATAGTGCCTCCCTCAAAGAGTTGTATAAAGATTAAATGAGGAACTTGAGCAAATATTCAGCATTGTATCTGGCACACATTATACACTATACTGAAGAAATTAGCTGTATCATAGTGATCACTCCCACACCTCCTTTAAGACCAACATCCTGCTTGAAAACCTAGCATCAAACAGTGTAATGGCATAGCGTGTTTTAAGTTGCTCTGTGAAATGCAGAAGGAAATCCAGACCTTAGTGTTCAATCACGTACAGAGAAAAGAAAGGACTTTGAGGGGCTACCATGGTGCTTGTATGACCCACTCCAAGTTAAGTCAGTACAGAGAAACTGTACACAGGCTGTTCCTTTACATTAAATGCATACTTGGTTAGCTCCTGTGTTTCATGCTAATGACGTGCTCTGACCCAGGAAAATACAATACAGTGAAATGCTTCAAGTTTTTCCTTCAATCTGTCTTGTAAGAGAAAAATTAACTTCAAGTTATATGAAAAGAAACCAAATGCAGCTGATAAACAAAAGGAGCTCTGGACTGGCCTTTGGGTTACTGATGTGGCCCTGACTCTTGGAAAGAGCTCACAGCACCCCAAAGACATATGCACTTATTGTTCTCATTCTCACTGCATAGCATCATCTAGTTGTACAAACAACCATAACCATCAGGCCTCAGCATTCATGGAAAACCTATGTGTCAGCCTGCTTCATCCACAATCACCCTTTTCCCTCCCAACTTCCTGGGCTTAAAGGACAGGGCATTTCTCAGCACTTTCCGCCAACATTGACTCCATAAACAAGGGGAGAAATGAAGTTGTGCCAATGGTTTCGTCTCATAACTCACACACATCTTCCAGGATGTGGGCATATAAATTCTGCTGCATGCTCCTAGCGGCCTCTAATACTCAAACCTTTGTAGGATTGGAGAAAGAGGATGTAACTGCATTAACGGAATATATTCAAAACCCATATTATAAGCCAGGTCTGTTGATACATGCCTGTAATCCTAGCACTAAGAATAAAGTTTTTCCTTCAATCCCGTCTTGTAAGAGAAAAATTAACTTCAAGTTAATTTATTTCCAAGTGATCTCAGGCTATGAAGAGAAACCCTCAAGTTCCAAATCGTCCCAGGCTATGAAGTGAAACCCTATCTCAGAAAACAAAATTATAAACTAGGACAGGCTTGTGTACCACATACATCTGGGTTCAAGGGTGAGCACTCAGCCTTCCGCCTTGGGGCCAACAAAGACCCACCACATTAAGGCAATGAACACCTCAGAGCCAGAGCCAGTGCCAGATCCACCACCACAGTGTGTTTGGAAGTAAAAGTTTCTTACAGAAAGAGCATTTCATCACCAAAAATCTACAATGCTTTTTGCCCTGAAAAATAGCCCTAAAACCACTGTGTACCTAGAATAAGAAACCAAAGCCCCCAAAAGCAAGGCTTCCATCTCCACAGAGATCCAAAACCATGCCTCTTACAACATCACATCATCACTACTTCAGGTATCAATGCTAACAAAAGAGTATTTTGATGACTCATGTGCTTGTGAAGCTGGAGAGAGTGAGGTTTACTCATGTACCAGTCTGAGAACAAGTTAAACAAGACTTAGGGCAGGTAAGTGATCTGGCTATCATGAAGAAGTGGTCTAGTCAAACATGGTATCATATGCCTGTAATCCCAGCACTTCAGGGCCAAGAAAGAAGGACTCCCATGAGTTGGAGGACTCCCATGAGTTTGAGGCCAACATAAATTTAAAAACAATACAAAAACCAACCAAGCAACCAATCAACAATAAAAAGAAATGGTCTGGGCTTCCCTGGAGCAGAATGTCTCTCACCAGATAGGGATATCTCTGTTACCTGATTTGGAACATGAAAATTTAGGTCAAAAATATGAAACTGGAAACATACACACTGAGGATCAAACTCTGGTGCATTATGCAACCAAGCTATATTCTCAGCTCTCATTTTGTTTTTTTGTTTTTTCTCATTTTGTTTTGAGACGTCATACTAAGCTGCCCAGGGTGATCCCTAACTTTAGATCAACCTGCCTCAGCCTTCCAAGCAGTTGGGATTATAGGTATGAACCACCATGCCTGACTCTGGGGGCTTTTTTGTGGTGGGGGAGTCATTTTTTGAGACATGGCTTACTACACAGTTCAGGCTGGCCTTAAGCTCACTTTCGTAGCCCACGCTGGTCTTGAACTCACACTGATCCTCCTGCCTCAGCCTCCCAAGTGCTGGGATTACAGGCATGTGCCACCACACCCAGAAGTGTGGGGGCTTTTAATAATGAAGGAGAAAATGAAATAGTCACCTATTCTTTGTAGGAGAATCAGAAATCCAAAGCTCCCGACAAATTCTTTCAAAGAACAAACCCATAACAGGTCTGAATCCCAAGGACCAACTGACCCAGACCTTCCAAATCCTAATGGTTTTTCTAAGGAAGTCCAAGTGTTCTAAGACCCACCAACTTCACCCAGTTATAAGAAAGCTCCCAGGGTCAGTGAGGTGATGCCCTGATCACAATGCCCCAACCCTCATGCTGTGTACATCTCAATCCTGAGAATCCCTAAACATGGGGAATATCATGCTACTACTCAGATATTTAGCTCTCTCTACCTGATGCTGCAGGACACTTGTATGAACTTCCATATGTATCTTAATCCTGCCAGCCCAAAGTCTAACAGCAAGCGTCCTACATCATCCCTGATAGATGGCCTTCTGTGGTACCAGCCCTCACAAGCTGTCCTTCTACACTACCTGATCTTCATGTTTTATGCAATGTTGGTCCCACTTGAGTCAACCTATAATAGGAAGTGTGGCAATGCACAGCAGCTAGACAAAGGGAACAGCAGAGGGAAGGTCCTGTTTCTCCAGTTACTGGCCATATGCTCACAGATGAAGCTGGTGGGGCTAGCCAGTAGGCTGAGCTGAAACTGGGTATAGTGGTGCACATCTGTAATCCCAGCCCTTGGGAGACTGAGGCAAGAGGACTGGTGTGAGTTTGAGGCCAGTCTGGGTTACACAGTGAATTTATTTTGACCCTGTGCTTGCCAAGCAAGTGCTTATTCTACTGAGCTATCTTCTCAGCCCCCTTTTTTTTTTGGCAGTACCAGGGACTGAACTGAGGACCTTGTGCTTGCCAGACAGGCACTTATTCTACTGAGCCATCTCCCCAACCTCCCTATGTAGTGAATTTAAAGCCAGCCTAAACTAGATAGTGAGATCTTGTCTCAGAAACAAAAATAAACAAAAAAAAGAAGCACCAGGTAAGTTCTTGGAAAACACTAAACGTCTGAGAAATTCTAATCACCTAGTCTAGTACCAGAAGTCACACTACCACGGGTAAAGCCACTGGATGGTCCCTTTGAGCAGGAATCATCCTGGAAATGTTAGATCAAGTCCCAGACCAAGTGGTCTGGGTGTGGGAGGGCTCCCCACATCTGTGGATCTCACCCTTCCCTCTCCCACCTAAAAGTAAACACATGGCTCTTCCTCTTTGGCCCTTAGAGACATCTACTCTGGGCTGAGACTAATAAGAGTAGTTGTCCGAGGAAATCCAGCACTCCTGCTCAGGAGGAAGGGACCTGAGTCAATGCAAGCGATCAGTACCCTCGACAAGTACTAAAACCAAAAAATGGGAGATGTAACACCCACAGACAAACGACTTAGCAAATAGCAAAAGCTCAGAGCAGCCAGGCAGGACCTACAGAGCTCAAAGAAAAAAAACCTGGAGGCCAGGGACAGAAGTTGTAAAGTTAGTCTGGTGAGACAGCACTTCGGAGCACCCAAGAGCCTGGAGAGCCTGAATGGTGATGTGACGCCAGTTTCTCTGGTATCAAGGGAGCCCCTGGGTCTTCTAAGGACACACCCCTGCAGCCTGGAACCCGTTTCCACCTATTAACTCAATTTTTCCCTTAAATACTGAAATTAAGGGACAAGCTCAGTCAGGCGCTTGTGATGCAATCTACCTTGTGTATTTGAGCGATGCACCCGGAAGTTAAAGGGAATATTTAATAACACCGCTGTTGGGTGTTTTCTCCCAGCACAAGCTATAGTAGGTTCCCTGAGCAAGACCCGTAGGGCAAAAGGATGAAAGGACCTCTGCCATCTGTGCGGTGCCAGCCGAGATCTAGCTCAGTTTTGCCAGATCCCCAAAGCCCCAACGCTCAGATCTCGGTTAGTTAGTTGGACGCGGCCGCTCAGACGAGTTCCCGCACTCGGGATGCGTCGCCAGGACAGAGGCCCCGAGTCCCTGTTGTTCCCCCACCTCGGCCTACCGTTGCTGTAGGCGTACGGGGACTCGGCCGCGCCGTCCTGCAGGCTTTCCAGTATCTCGCCCTTGCCCACGTCGCTGTCGCCCACCAGCAGGAACTTGAGCAGATAGTCGTAGCTCTTCACCGGACTGCCCTGGGTGCCCATCCTTCAGCCGCCACACCGCGGCCCGAGGGCGCCGCCACCTCCGCACCTGCGGGCGGAGCGAGTGAGCGGCGCCCAGCGGGACGCAAGAGCGCGCGCCCGCCCGCCGCCCACGGCGCTCCAGCCGAGCCTCCGCCCGCCTCACCTCACTCTCGCTGCCACCGCCCGCCGCTTCCCGCACTGCACCGCACAGCCCTGCCACCCCGCCCCCGGCCGCTCCGCTACCATTGGCCGCCCGCCGCCCGCCCTCCAAGAAGCATTGGTCTTGCCGTCCTTCCGTCAGGCAGCCCCACCCCCCCCCCACGCTTTCCCACACAGCGCCGCGCTTACTGCGGTCGCCACGCCCTGTCACCGCCTCACACTGCCCTCTAACAGTTACCATTGGCCAAGTCCGCCAAATTTTCCTCAGCTGTTGGTCTGTTCACCCATCTGTCACGAGCGTCCCGCCTCCCCCGTTTCCCACACAGCGTTGCGGAGGCTTCCGTGCCAAACCTAATTACACCACTATTGGCCAGAGGACTCCTGCTTTTCCGAAACTATTGGTTCTCCTACACGTCCATCAGATCTACTATTTCCCTCGCTACTTCCTGCCGAGCGCCCAAGGCAGCCCCGCCCACTGTTCCACAATTTCTCTTGTCCTCGCCCGCCCACTTACCGGCGCCCTGTGTGACTGCTACCGAGCCATTGGGCCGTCCTCACAGTGTTGCGGCCCACCAACCCCACCCCTTTCCTAGCGTTCACCAATCAGGAACTGGAATGCCCAGTTACTTGCCCACGCTTTCTTCCCTCGGTCCACGGATTGCAGGGTTGCGATGACGCTCGGTAGAGCGTTCCTAGCAAACAGCGCTGCCGGTTCTCGCAGAGACCCAGAAAGGTTAACATGGATATTTAGACACAACTATTTGAGCGCGTCGTTTGGGGGGGGAGGGCTTTTCCCCGGCGTTGGCAGAGGGGCGGGACTTCCGCCTGCCTGCGCCGGCCCGCAGGTAACAGCTGAACTCCGCCTCCCAGTGGACTTGTACTAAGGGGACTGCTTTGACGGTAGCCAGTCTCGGCGAAGCAATGCTGGCCGGAGGCGGACTGGCTACCTTCAAAGACTTGGGACTTGGGAAGACAGCATCTCACCGCAGAGGAACCGCCGGCCAGGCTGACTCCCAAACGGGTCATTCATAACCTTCCTGGGAACAGAAGCGCTCGACCCAGTAACGCAAAAATTAAGCACAAAATACCGCTTCATGGGGGAATTCATACCCGTCCAGAAATGGATAGGTCAAGATCTGTAAGAAACCACCAGAACACATTTTTTTTTTAAAGAAGTATTGATACAAAGATGAACGTTGGAAATATGCATATGATTCCATTTATATAGTTTCCAGAACGCCAAATCCATAGAAAGTACTTCAGTGGTTGCCACGGCTGCGGGAGTTAGTAAGGAAATGATTGCCTAACGGATAAGGATTTCTCTTGTTGCAGAGGACGAGGTACATAGTCACGGTTATGCCACTTGGTAGTTACCAAAAATTATGTAACTGTGTACTCAAAATGGGTAATTTTATAATATATAAAGTTGTTGAAAGTAATACAAACAACAAGTGTGGCAGCTGGTGTCCTTATCAGCCACAGGGGAGATGGAATTAGAAGGATGGAAAGTTCCAGGATAGCTAGGCCATTCCAGGAAGGCCCTGTCTCCAAATAAAAATAAAAAGGACTGGTGGATGTAACTTAGTGACAGAGTACTTGCTTAGCATGTAGTATGTGGGGGGGTCCTACATTGCATACTGATATTGCAAAAAAAAAAAAAAACCAACAACCACAACAAATTTGAGCCAAGTGTAGCTCTTTGGGAACCAGGTGCTGCTGCTACATGTGACTACAGGCAAGTTATGGCTCCTGGCAAAAGAGATCTGTGTGGAAGCAGTCATGTCATTCAGTGACCCATGTATCTGAATTGACCATGTATCTGAAGGATGCACCTGCTGCTACACATCTCAGTCTGCAGACCAGGAACAGTGGCTGACAAGAACACTTCCCCCACACTGAACCCAGACTGACTCCAGCAGTAATCTTCACACAGAGAAGACTCCTCCTGAGTGGGCAGCCCTAAACTAAGTGACACCCTCCACCCCGCAAGGCTGAAAACATGGCCTTGGCTGCGCATCCAGCCATACACATGCTGCAGTTTGCTTGGATGTACTTTGGGGAGTTCCTCATAGGTGCTCCTCTAGTGAGTGGCTGATCCTGGTGAGGGAGCAGCTGAGCCATTTGGCTTCAGGGAGAGGCTTTTCTGGTATCCCTTTATGCAGGCCTCCTGGATCTAAGTAGTCAGACTCACATTGAGACCTCCAGGCAGGTCTGGAGCTTACTCTAAATCCCCAAAAGAGTTTAGAAGTTCTTGCCTATGCCTCTGCTCAGGCCATGTTCTCTCCCCAGAAGTAGTCATTCCTTAGACACTGGGTCATAGCAAATGTAACCCCATTTACAGAGAGGGAGGGCACACTCACAACACACAGCATGTGTATAGGAAGAAAGGAAAAGAGGAATATATAGTAAACTATGCCTATATGCAAAAAGGCTAAACTAGGTATGATGGCACAGTTGTAATCACAGGATTCCAGGAGGCTGAGGCTGGAGGGTAAAAAATTCAAGCCCAGGGCTGGGGAAATAGCTTGGGAATCTAAGCATATGCCTGGCAAATTCAAGGACCCAGGTTCAATCCCTGGTACCACATGCTGTGCCAACCCCAGAAGCCTGAGTGTGTTGTGCTGGCCCTGCAACTGGCATGGTGGTGCATGTCTGTAATCCCAGCACTGGGGAGGCTGAGACAGGAGGATCACTATAAGTCTGAACTGCACAATCAGACCCTGTAACAAAAAAGATTTAACAGAAAAGATTCAAAAAATTTCAAGCCCAATCCAAGTAATTCTGCAAGATCTTTTTTTTTTTTTTTTTTTTTTTGTGGGACTGGGGTTCAAACTCACGACCTTGCACTTGCCCAGCAGGCACTTGTGCCTCGGAGCCATCTCCCCAGCTCCCTAATTCTGCAAGATCTTGTCTCAAAATAATGATTTAAAAAATGGGCTGGTGGGCTGGGGAGGTAGCTCAGTGGAATAAGTGTTTGCTTGGCAAGTGCAAAGTCCTGAGTTTGATCCCTGATATCATATATGTAATTTGGGCCTAGGGAGATAGCTCAGTAGAGTAAGTGCTGTAGAGTAAGTGCTTGCCTTGGAAGCACAAGGTCCTGAGTTCAACACTTGGTACCACAAAAAATAAATAAATTTAAAATTTTAAAAATTAATTTTAAAAAATTTTAAAAACAGGGGCTGGTGGGGCCCGGCAGGATGGCTCAGTGGTCTAAAGCACCTGCTTGGGAAAGCTTGGGTGGCTTCAGGGACCACGGTTCGATCCCCGGCACCACATGCTGTGCCAGCCCTGCCCTTGGGGCAGGCTGAGCCGGCCATAAAAATGAGTGAATAAACAAATAAAGGTTCTGAAACAAGAAAAAAAAAATAAAATTCTTTAAAATTCTTTAAAAAAAAAAAAAAAGAGGCTGGTGATATAGCTCAGTATATTCTAGGTTCAACCACCCTCTCCAAAAAAAGCTGAGGCAAGAGGCAGCTTTCAAAAGCAAAGTTGATGATTGCATAAAATATTTTCAAACAATAATCCTTGGCCACATGATTAATAGCAAATATGACAGAGGTTGAACAACTGTTGGACAGTTGTCCTTGCAGAAGCGCTTTTGGCGTAAGGTTCTGGTACATTTTGTGCAAAGCTATAGCTCTGGGAATCTTTTGTGATAATTACTGGGGTAATCATGTGTGAAAACCTTGCTGCAGGAACTCAAAAGGGCAAGAAGGCGTGCTGAGTGGAGGAGCTGGCCTCCCACGAAGTTGAAAGTATACACTGGTCCAGAAAGGGAGAGCGTACGCTTCTCCGTCACTGAGGGGCTTCTGGCCAAGGATAAAGCCGGCAGACACAGACACCTCAAATTGGAAGTCCCAGGTCAGCCCCATCCTGGTGCCTCCTTGCAGGGTTGTGTAGGCCTAAGCAATGTCTGGTAGATGCTCAATCTCCCCTATGGATTCACATCCACTGGTTTGGAGCAAGGAGTAGGGTCAAAATTGCAATTGCCTTTAAGATAAGGGAATGGGGAGAAAAGGAAAGATCTAAGTTTATCTCTTCCTTCCAGGCCATCTGCTGTGGTTTAAATGTATTCAAGATTTCATATGTGTTCCCCACAACTTCATATGGTATCAACCTAATTCTACTCAGGACAAACTGGAGTCATGGATATACCTTGAGACCACAATGCCGAGCAAAATAAATCAGAGACAGTAGCACCTGGGAGGCTGAGCAAGGATTACTGCCAGTTTGAGACTAGCCCAGGATACAAACTGAATTCAAAGCCAGCTTGAACTACATCTCAAGAAACCAACAGGGCTGAGGAGATATGGTCTGAGACCCTGCCTGGCAAGTGCAAGGATCTGGGCTCAATCCCCAGTACTGCATGCCACACCACGTCCTGTAAATTCAGTGCTAGGGAGGCTGAGACAGGAGGATCACTATGAGTCTGAACTGTGTAGTGATGCTCAAGGCCAGCCTAAACCACATAGTGAGACCCTCAGCCAAAAAAAAAAAAAAAAAAAAAAAAATCCATGAGACACTCCTCAGCAGGTGGCATGTCAGTGGCTACAAATAGCTGGTGTGACTATTATACCATCAACCGGCTCTGGTGTCAGGCCTGGGTTGGCCCTTGGAGGACAGGCAGGCTGGCACCCTGCACAGGAGATGACATCTGGCAGGTAAGCCCCATGACAAGGCCACATAGAGCAGTGTTCTGGGCTAAGGGACAGGATGTTTGCCGGCTGGGCACCCCAGGAAAAGGGGTGAAAGGGCAGGAACAGGCAGCTGGAGTATGAGTAGGGGGTAGCACAACAGCAGGGAGGGGTGCGTGCCAGATGTGTGGCAGTCCATGTGTTACTTAGCACCAGGTTTTGACTGCTTGGAGGCCCAGGTCAGAGGCCTAGGAGCTAGACATGGTACCTAACTAAAAGGTGGCTTTCTGGAATGCAGGTGTCAGACTACTGTCAGTAGGCTCTGAATGGACACAATTCCATAGAGCACTCTGAAGTCTTACTACATTGGGGAGAGACCCAGTCCAGGGAGCTGTTAACGGGCCTCTCTGGGTTCCACCTCAATTCCATAATCAGGATTGCAGGTAGGAATTCCTAAGGGCCCCTGGAGGCTGCAGGACAGAGAGGGTCCACTCAGTTTAAGGAGTTCTTTGCCCTTATGGAGCCCAAATAAATATATATCAAAACCAGAGGTGGCGGGTCAGGGAGATAGCTTAGTAGAATAAGCACTTGTATGGCAAGCGCAAGGTCCTGAGTTCAATCTCTGATCCCTGCCCCACCCCCAAATAAAAGCCAGAGGTGGCTTACCCCCTGCCTCACTAGGCACACTCCTGCCTCACATAACAGCCCTGTATACCAAGTGAGGCTGTGAGGAACCATCTACCTGGGCTAGGATTTCAGGGACATACTCCCCACTTACCAGCCTGTGTAGGGGTGCTCAAACAGGAGGCAGGCCATAGCAATCACCTCAGAAAAAAACTTAGACCTCCTGCATATATCGATGACAAAAGGCCAAACTAGCACTCTAAACACATGTGGTTTTATTGTAATGAGAGGAAAAGGCAGATCAGGATCCATCCCTGCTGACATCCTTCGTCAGGTGCTTAGAGCTAATGTATCCTGAGGCAGAGGAGTATGGGCAGTGGAGTGGCTGAGGTGGACAGTCCCAAGCGTCACAAGATGGGCAGGGCTTGCTTCCCTCTCTTAGCCACAGCATAGACCCTTCTGGACCATTGTGGGCCTCTGTCCTCCCTCCCTGAGGCCTCATTCACTGCCTGCTGGCTGACGAGAGCCACAACCACACATCCTCAGGGACATTCTTATTGTGGGAGCACTGTGGGTCCAAGGTGCTCCAGTAGACAAGTCCTCCTTAATCCAAGGTGTGAGAGCTCTTGTTCATTGGAATTAAGGGTCAGCAGCTGCTCCATGGCCCACCCCACTACCCCCAGGCAGGGGGCATTCTGCTGCAGCAGTTAGAAGATGCCAATAACCTAAAAGTACATCCCAGGAGCTGTCCCTCCACTCACCACTAGGGGACAGCCAGAGGGACTTGCCAGCATGCTCCAGAGGTTCACTTGGGGGCTGCTGGGAATAGGGCAGAGTGTGGTAACCACAGTAGACCCAAGGTAGGTCTCAAGGCCAATGGTGCTAGAGAGGGAAGGAGTGTGGGTTGGCAGTAGGTTGTCCGGCATGGCCTGGTGAGGCTCCAGAATCAGGAAGGAAACTTGGAACAAAACCTGACTACACTCAGGAGCACGTGGAGCTCAATCAATGGTCAATACCACCCTGACTGAGAGGTGTGATGGTGGGCCATGCAGTGATACTGGCCAGGCACCTCAGTCCTGCTTGTCCCCTCTCTGCTTCCAGGGGTAGATTAGCTCTCCAAAAAATAGCTTGCGGCACAGGGAGCCCCAAGAGTGCTTGGGGTGGCAGCCACAGCTTGGTAGTCGGTAGGTGTGTACCACACTGCTGTAGGGCAGGGGGTTTATCTGGAAGGACAGAATAGCAATCAGCATGGTTGTCAGGGTGCTGCAGTGTATCTACAGAGAAAACACCAGCATGCAGGCACTACAAGTCTGGCTGGCCCTCTGGGGTGGTTCTTGGGCTGGGCAACTGGGGTGGGGCCAGCCAGCCCAGACATGCCCATCCCATGACCTAGCTAGCCAAACTGTAAGGACAGCTACAAATTCTTAAGGCAGATGAGGTGGAGTGGGAGTTCCAGGTGCCTTAGGATGAATGTATTCCTGCCCAGGACTCATTCAGCTAAGAGCCTCCTGGCCAGGCCCAAGCACAGCTCTTACAGTGCCCATGTCTGCAGGTTGTACTGCCTAAAGATCTGTAGCCTGTCCTCTCTCTGGCGTCTGTTCCAGGGAAAGAAGTGGCATCTAAGGCAGAATGGACTTGGCCCAAAAGGTAACCTGTAACCAGGCAATGTACCTAAAACATCCTGCTCCCTCCAACAGGGACCCAGCATCCATAATAGCTTAAGCTGGAACAGAACAATCCAGGCTTAATAATGCCTAGGGGTCTTGAGGCCTTTGCTAAGTTGATTGTGTTTCAAGTAGGCAGCCCAAGGTGATTTGTAGCAAAGGGCTGCTGCTCATGGACTGGGCTGGGCCTCAGCCATGCAAATCACCATAAGCACTCAGGCCCTGCAGGGGGATCAGGCAAAATGGGCCAGAGTGGCCAGAAGCCTAGACGCTTCCTCTGTAGTCAACTCTTCAGCAACACTGGGCCCAGGCTGATGTGTACCTGGACCCTACATTAACTGACCCCAGTTGTCCCCAAACAGAGGCAGAACAATAGAGTGGCTCCCACCCCAGGAATTAGTTAAGGGGCATAAGGTCTCACCTGCATCAGGAGGCGGAGAGGCCTGCCTGCCTCATGCTCCAAGACACGGAACTTCACACCAGCTGTAAGAAGAACAAAATAACAAAGGGGAGGATGGCAGGCTCAGTGCCCACAGAGCCCTGCAGACAGCTCCTATTGTGTTGCCAGTTAGCAGAGGGTGGTATGGGCAATGACCTCTGGCAGCCAAGGCCCCTTCCTCTGTGCAGCACCCAGGTAGTGGCAGGCCTGCCTGGGCACACAACAATCTCTTGCTTCCTGTCCTTCCCATCTGACTCTTTTGAGCTAGCTGCCTGGATAGCATTATGACCTCTTATAGCTCTACAGAAATAGCTCAGTGCAAAAGCCCAGGGTTCAATCATCATTACAAGGGAAGGAGAAGAGGAAAGGAAAAAGGGTCTGGGATGTCCAGAAAATGAGGAAACTTTGGTTCAAAGCTGAAAAATATGTTTATACCCTGTGGGTAGAGAGAGAGGGCTGAGAGGGGCACCTGGACATGGTTACCTTACAGTGGGCGCTGGACAGTGCTGTGCCAGGAAATTTTCAGGTCCCTTATTGTGTCCAAACCCCTGAGCCAGATGAGCAGACCCACAGCCAGGGGCTTCATAATGAGCAACTTCCCCAACCATTTTTTTTTTTTTTTTAAATTTTGAGACAACTCTCACTAAATTGCCCATGCTAGACTTAAATCATCTGACTAGCAGGGATAACCTCCACTCAGAAGCCAATTTCAAACTGCCCATGGGGGCAGCCACCTGCAGCAGGGATGACAAGGAGACAACTGGGATGGGAATGTCAACCATAAACAGTGCAGGACATTCCTGTCACACTAATCTGTCTAGCATGGTGACCCTCACCCTATCCTGCCCCTGCAAAGCTAATGGTGCCAGCAGGCATATGGTTCACATAACCATGTAAAGATGGATCTTTTCTGGGCCATGGTCAGATAAACAGGCATACAACAAATCAGGCTACTATAGGAAGGGTACAGCAAGAACTGTCTTGACCCATAAGCCTCAGGAGGTCCTTCCACTCCACCTTATGAGGATTACTGGCCTAGAAGATGCTTGGAGCCAGAAGCTCTGCCTTTCCCAACCGTCTGTGCTACAGCCCACTATTTACAGGAAGGTGACCAGTATAACTAGCATTTTTGTAGGATCTCGTAGATGCCAGAGCACTTACCTGCCAGTCTGTAGGGCCGGCAGAGCCTAAGGCCAAGTGAATACAGAGGGAGGGAGTTGATGAGGTCCACAAGCAGATGGATCAAGCCCTGCACGGTGACCACCAGGAGCCGGAGCTGCAGCACAGGCAATACTCAGGACCTCTGAGCCAGGGCTGTGAGCAGAGCTTTGCTGAATATGCTCTCAAACAGAACAGCTCAATGGGATGCTGGGTCATGACCAAGGGTGACCAGGGGTCAATGGCCCTGAGGAAAGCAAGGATCCCACACTAAAGAGAGCAGAGAGCTTACCCTTGATTCGGGTACCAAGGAGGCAGAAAGGATAGAGCACCCCTGCCCAGGGCTGAGCAGTCAGTTCTCTCCCTAGGTCAAAGACCATTAATCTCAAAGCCCCAAACACTGACACTGCTCACTTCCCACTATCCACCCTGAAGTACCCAGGATCTCCATGATCCTGCTGTCCCCACTGCCCACCCCAGGGTATGAGCCTACATACCCACTCTTAGGCCCAACATATATTGCCCAAAGTCCCTAATAGCCATGGTAATTGGCCTGTAGGGGTAGATGGCCTGGCCCATAGCTGCAGGGCTCCAGGTAAGGCTCACAGTGACTACTTCAAGTACTGGAGGCCGTGACATGAGTATGTGGCTCACCAGGGTAAATACTAGGTAGTACAGGGCTGTAGTGGGCAGGAGAAAGATCAGGATGGTGAAGAGCAAGGTCCCGATGAAGAGCTGTGGAGAGAAGGGGGTGGCATGCCTGGTGACTCAAGGACCTAGCCAGGAATGGCCCCATTAGCAATGGCTACATCCCACTACCCACCCCAGCCTGTCCTATAATTTCAGTCAGGACCTCTTGGCATCCAAGTGAACTCCAAAGAGCCTGCTCAGCTAAGTTTCTTAGTACCAGGAGGGGTGTTACTATGGGCCTTGTATATACCTGCTAGGCTTGTTGGGAGGCCAGCCAGTGAGGCACATGGCCACAGACAGTATCAGGGGAAAGGTCTCTTATGTCAGGCATGAACAAACCAATGTATCAAACTCAAGCAAAAACTGGGACATGGGACCCCAGGCTCTGTGTCTTGAAAGCATGGTCTTCTCTGGCTAGGGGGAAAGTCGGCTTGCACCTTCCCCCAGGCCAACTGTAATAGGCCAGCTACAGCACCTGGTCCAGGTCGTAAGAGCAGGAATCCACCCGCTGACGCAGCACATTCCACTTCTTTCCCCGGAATAGACGCCAGAGAGAGGACAGGCCACAGATCTTTAGGCAGTACAGCCTGCAGACATGGGCACTGTAAGAGCTGTGCTTGGGCCTGAAGAAGGGTTCCTTGGCTGGGCTAATTTGGAAAACTCACCCACACCCCATCAGAGCTTGTAATGCCCTGGCCCCAAAGGTTACGCTGGACACATATGCTCACCGGGCACCGTAGACATAGAAGCAGTAGATGTGGAAGGTGAGGAGTGCAAAAATGTCTGACAGGATGGACAGGGCAACTGTCAGTCCCAGGCAGGCTGAGAGGCCCACGTGCCACAGGATGCGCTCGATGAAGGGAGACATGAGGTGGATGTAGCCTGGTGGGAGGGGGGTCAGCCTGAGAGGCGTATAGGAGGAGCCTTGGGTCCCCCAGTTCCTTGCTAAATATGGACACCTGATGCTAAAGAAGCCACGAGTATACAGACCATACTACCTGCCCAGATGTTTGGCAGGGCAGCTAGCCTAACACCATGGGGTTCACACATGAGAAGCTAAGAAGCTATGAAGGGCCTGGTGGGCCTTCCCACCCTCCTCAGCTGACACCTGGGCCACTGGGGTGTGAAGCCCTGCCAACCCTGACCCTAAAGGGTACTCACTGATCCATAAGTGAATATGGTACAGGAAGAAGCGGCCCAGCACCTGGTCCAATGCCCGGTTCATCTTGAGCCCAGCAGGAGCGCCCATTAGCCATTGTAGCAAATGCTGGAGCTCCTCAGCTACATGCTGCAGGGACATGGCGGGGAAGTGGTGAAGACAGTATTATTGTTGTTGGAAGGGTAAGTAGTCAGAATCTACATCAGTAACTCTTAAGATTTTCATGATGTGTTTGCACCTTGGCTAGCCTGCCTGAGCCAGGAAAAGGCAGCCCACAATTCCTTTCTCCCAAGGTCCAACTCCCCATCTGCTAACATGGATGGGCAGTTTCCAAAAATCTGCCTAGCCAAGGAACCACTCTTCAAACCAAAGTACAAAGCAGCTGGCCCTGGCCCCTTGAGCAGATCCTTCTCACCTCACCCATTCACCTCGAGACTCCCAGAAGCCTCAGACCCAAACCTGGACACTGTTAAGGCTGGACACATCCTGGCTTACCTCAAGTCCTACAAGGGAACTGTGGGCCAAAGATCCCACCCCACC
Organism: Myocastor coypus; assembly: GCA_004027025.1. Classification (NCBI taxonomy): domain Eukaryota; kingdom Metazoa; phylum Chordata; class Mammalia; order Rodentia; family Myocastoridae; genus Myocastor; species Myocastor coypus. The sequence continues at coordinate 16,753 of PVJA010004607.1, forward strand.
ACCAATCACCACTTGAGTTACCCAGAGTATGGGACCTTAGGTGAGTGATAAGACATCAGACTCATCAGGGTCCAGAGCAGCAGGTGGCAGTGATGAAGGACAAGAGTCCCCAGAGGAAAAGATAAGATCAAGCAAGGGCAAAAGATAGCACAGAAACCTCAAGAACAAGCAGGGAAGCCAGGTTCTGCCATCCAGGAGGACAATCAGTGTTCAAGTGCTGTAACAGCTACAGGAACCCTCACTTTCCTTGCTGAGGCAAGGCAACATCTCTGTGCCCCAACCTGCCCACACTAAAGACCTCTCTTGATTTTATGCTAAGGCCTTGGCCATGTTGAGACTAGTAAGAAGGGGAGGTTTTTTTCCTCTATAAATAGAACTTATTTATTATTTAAAAGATAAGAGCTTGGCAGCAGGAATAGACTTTCATTTTTTAATTAAATATTTATATTTTTGAGCAACTTGGCAGAAGGGATGTCTAGGACAAAGTTGGCTAAAAGCAGAATGTGGAAACACCCATGCCTCTCCCACCTCAATCCCTCCTTCTCCATGGATTGGTCTTGAATCCTTATACATAAAAGGGAGTTGAGAGGCACCAGCTGCAGCCCTCCAGAGTCTTGACCTGGATACAAGCAGACCTAGCGCACACCTACAGTCTGGACATAGACAGGACAGAGGCTGCACATACAAGGAGGCCCCAAGAGGACAAAAGGCCAAAGGGCTACCAGGACCACCCTTAGCAAGAAGACATGCTCTTAATGAGACAATGCTTCAGGTCTAGCAGCATATAAACATAGGAGGTAGACAAGGAAAGAGGAGGAGGGCAGGCCCTGCACCTCGCCAGGACATGCTGTTAAAGGTGGGAACACAAAAGACATCCCTGCCCCTCTAGCAGCCAATACTAAGCAGTATCACATGTCTAGAAAACAGCCCTGGGCACAGATATTCCCTGATGCTAGTCCAGGAGAGAGAACTGGTCACAGGACTGGGGAAGCAACTGACTGCCACAATCCTGAGCCTGGTTCCACCTAAAATCTTTAATCACAAGTGGCCCCCAACAGGCAGGGAATGGTGGTACATGCCTGTAATTCTAGTACTTGGAAGGCTGGGGCAAAAGGATTGCCACAAATTTGAAGCCAGTGAGTTCAAGTGAGTTCAAGGCCAGCCTACATAGTGAAACCTTGTCTCAAAAGAAAATAAACAAACAAACAAAAACAAAACAAACAAAAAAACAAGTGGCCCTAGACATATTCATCTTCAGGAGGAAAAGTAGGCACTTGGCAAATGCTTCCTTAGAGATAATAGTCCCTTACTCAGTGTCAAGGATGACAGCTGTGTCTATAGGGTGAGGAGAGGGAAAAGCTACTCCAGCTGACATAAGGGACTCAGCTAGCTGCATGAGAGGTCCCCTCTCAGGAAATCCTAATGTACTCACATCAGCCATAGGGATGAGGGCATCGGCCAGTTGCCCAATTCGGTTACTGCTGTGGAGCCAGGACAGAAGAGTGAGGCCGAGGGCCACATCCAGGAGCATGGAGACCAACATGTTGGCCTTCCTAGGAGGAGGGTCAGTGGGAGTATGAGGTGCCCAGTGGCAGCCTACAGTTACACAAGGAGGTTGGTGCAGAGCAAGGGTAGGTAAAGGACTGGGTCCAGGGTATTCCACCCTGTAAAGGAGCTCCTGGCCATACCTCACCAACTGAGCATGGCTCTGAGCCTTCTGGGTACTGAAGACAAGTGTGAGATACTCAAAACGGTGCCGGAGCTGCTCACAGGTGGACAGCTTGCTGGCAATGAAGGGCAGAGGCCACAGCTTCCACAGCCTGCAGGGGAGCATGAAAATTCACTGAGAAATCTATCAGGGTTCTCCTTTCTGATGATGCATGTGTGTGTAGGTGCAGAGAGGAAAGGCCAGAGCCCAGGGGCCCCTGCTGAACTCAGCAAGGCAAGGAGGCAGGTGGGACAGGTGGCACTTCCAGGGCTCAAGACATATTATGAGCTCACTTTAACACAGAACATGACCTCCTCACAAAGCTCTGATCTCAACATACCTGAGTGCCCCAGTGAGCCCAAATCTGAGATAGTACAGTCACTAAAGTCAGAATCAGGTAGTTTCTATCAATCTAGGACCTTGCATTGCCTGCCAGATGAGGTGCAGGAGGTTTGCCAAAGGTATCCAAAACTAATCCAGCTTCCCAGTGAGAAGTTTCTCATAAGAAAAAGGAAGCATAAGCTGGGCGTGGTGGCTCACACTTGTAATCCCAGCACTCAGGAGGCTGAGGCAAGAGGTTTGGTGCGAGTTCGAGACCAGCCTGGGCTACAAAAGTGAGCTCAGGACCAGCCTCAACTGCATAGTGAAACCCTGTCTCAAAAAGACAAAAAAAAAAAAAAGGAAGCATAGAGAAACTTCCACAGGCTCTCACATGCTAAGAGGAAAAGTCTGTACATAGGAAATAAAGGAAAAAAGGGCTGGCGAGATAGCTCAGCAGACTAAGTGCCTGCTTAGGCAAGCGCAAGGACCAGGGTTTGATCCCTGGTACCACATGCCATGCTAGTCCACTGAGTCTAAGTGGGCACGATAGTGCATGCTTATAATCCCAGTGCTGGGGAGGCTGAAAACAAGAGAAACAGGAGAATCACTATGAGCATGCACAGTGAGACATTGCACCAAATACACTTTTAAAAAGTAGAAAAAAGTGTCTGATGGCAGTCCAACTGTGCATCTGTATGGAGCCAGGATAGCAACATCAGGCCAAAGCTCACATCTATGGGCACATCATGTTGGCCTTCCTGTAAAGAGGATCAACCAGGGAACCATAACTTCACTCAAAGCCCCTAAAGCAGGGAGGAGAAGCCCAAAGCACACTTAGAAAGTATAGAGCTCCAACAAACGACACCCCTAGAACCTGGGGAGGATGGGCACCAAAGGCCTCATCTTCAAAGCAGTGGCTCAAACAAAAAAATGGGTCAAGTTCCACCACCAAGCCTCCCCTTCCTGGTGACCTGCTGCTGGCTACAGAGACCTTATTGGTGTGATGATCTCTCCAAAGCTGTGGATAAGCCTTTCATGGTTCAGGACAACACCCCAGGAGCTACCTGGAAGAGGCACAAAGCCATGAGGGGCTTCACTCCCACAGTGACAGTTATGGCTCACCTGAGTATCAGTGCCTATAATCACAAGTCAACAGCTAACACTTGACTGATGGGCTAATCAATATCTGACTCTCACCAGCAGTTCTGAATCCTCCTTGGGTCCTTCAAGAAGACAATAAAAGCTAAAGACCTTCTCCACCAAAATTATACCTCAGCCCAGACATATGCTATTACGAAGTCCCAAAGCACATTTCTCACATCAAGAGCTCCAGTGGCTCCCAAGTATGTCCCCACAGACTGCACAAGCCCTGCTAAGTGGGAAAAACCAGTCCCACACCTGTGGTGAGTCCCTGGATCAAAGGGGAAGGAGCAACAAAGGGTAAACCACAGCTTCTCCCCATGAGATGATAAGTCTTTTCAGGGAGGGAGGAAGGGGCTCCCAGCTCCTCTCTGTTCATAAGCCAGCAAACCCAAACCCTCAGGAGCTTTTATAAAATTATGGGCCAAGCCAGTGGGCCAGGATCCTTGCTGGTGGTTCTGAAGATATGAAGTTGGGAACCACAACCCCAGGCCAACAGTGAGGGAATGTCACCCTACAGCCTCAGTGAACTCTGTCACCAGGGAGAGCTGTGGTGCCTGGAAGCCTGCTGTGTGGAGAGCTGGAGACAGAGGAAAGCAAACAGGCCTGCAACTCCTAGATCTAAGGGACCCGAGTCATCCACAGTTCAGCCTATTCTCCTATCTGGTGGGCTGCACATAGTCACTAAGATTGCTGGAAACACTGGCTCTACCCCATGAATAAGAGATATGAAAACTGAAACTTAAAAAAAAAAAAAAAAGGAAAAGTGAAACTACTCCTGGCGCACCTTCTGAGATGCCACAGAAGTAACAGCAAGACCAGTGCCAGGGCCCTGGGGATAGCTGTAAGCCTCAAGACATGTGAGCTTCCACATCCCTGCACATCAAGGGGCAAGCCCGTAACTCCCAGGGGCCTACTGTTTGTCCCTCCCTCCATGGTCCCAGTGGCACCTACCGGCAAGCACTTGCAGCTGAGATCAGTGATAGCAGGCAGGCTACCAGCAGGCAGAGAGGTCCTGAAGCCTGCTTCGCCAGCTCAACGAGGATGCTGGCCTCGACACCTTCTGACTGCCAGTGGCTCAGCCTTACCGGGCCTTCATCGAACTGGTCTTTGCAGAACAGCACCTCACTGCGTGAAACTGTGTCAAAGATGGCAGCCAGGCCCTCTGCACTGACTGTGGTCTCGCCAGCCTGGCAGTCAGGCAGGACTGTGGGTGGATGCAGGTGGGACAGGAGCACCTTACGCTGGTCATAGAAGATAAGCATGACCTGGTCCTCTCTGGAAGCACCAGGGGTGCCAGGCCCTTGCTGGTGGGTAGCCTTGCAGCTCCAGAACTTGCTGCCCCTTTCTCGGCATAGCTGCAGCCAGGGCTCGTGGGAGAAGATGGTACCCAGACCCTCCAGAAAGTGGCCTAGGCCTTCCTCAGACTCCTGCTGGTGGTGGCACCAGGTCCCCAGCACAGCCAAACCCACCTGGCTGGCCTGCTGCACCTGGGCCAGGAGCTCCTTGACCTGGATGGGGATGAAGGGAAAGTGTACCACAGCCAAGACCACAGCACTGCTCTGCTCTGGAACCCAGCATCCCACTAACAGGCCGCTGTCTGCTGAGGTGCAGCACGTAGGGAAGAAGGCCTTGAGAACCATCCCAGCGACCCTGTAAAGGAGGGAAGAGGTATGCTCAGAACTGCCGTTGCATGAAGGCTGACAACTCTAAGGACACACCATGTGACAGGAAGTCCTCATAAATACATCTGCTAGCCACAGCTGGGGTGACCCAGCTTTGGGTTTGATCGCTGAGGCTGGTGTGCCCATCTCATATAGGTCTTTCTCCTCCAAGGCCAATCTGAGCACTGCCCCACAAGACAGCAGTTATGAGTGTCTTGGCAAGGTGATGCTTCCTCCCATTTCAAGACAACCAGACTGAAATAGGACATGGTGACAAACACCTAAGAGATATCACATGACAAAGTTTCTTAGGATTAAGCACATATCCTCCACCTGAGTCCCTGCGACAGAAGGCCCACTTCATTGGTGGGGTGTAGATGCTCACATTTATCTTCTTTGTCACCAGGAAGGACAGAGCAGTCACCTAAACAAAGTCCTTCAAGATGGAACCTACACCCGAGGAGGGAGACATAAGCCTTGGACTGAGCCTGGGAACTCCAAGTCCAGAGTTCACACAGTCCTTAGGGACAAACAGGGTCATAGGTCAGGGACAGACCTAACACACACTCAAATGTCAGGAACTTAAAGGATAGCCAGTGTTCCTGTTTTCCCGCAGGAAGATCAGATCAGGGGCTGGAAGGCCTAGACCAGAGATGGCAAACCTTTTAGAGTTTGCAGTGATACAAACAGCCTGTTGCGTGCCATTGGTTCACAGCTTGGGAACTCACAGCTGTGAATTCTAATTTTTTTAAAATTTAATTTAATTTTTTTTTTCTTGTTTCAGAACTTTTATTTGTTTATTTATTTATTTTTATGGCTGGCTCAGCCTGCTCTGAGGGCAGGGCTGGCACAGCATGTGGTGCCAGGGATCAAACCATGGTTCCTGCAGCCACCTAAGCTTTCCTAAGCAGGTGCTTTAGACCACTGAGCCATCCTGCCGGGTCCCTGTGAATACTAATTGTGAAGGGCACCTGAGTTAAGCTATAGGACTCCCAAATGCCCCTTCCCCATAGTGATCACAAAGGGTAGGCAGCTGGGGGAGGTCCACAAAGCAAAACCTGATTCCTCAATTTCTCTTCCTGTTTCTTCTTCAGGGCCTTCTTCCAGAGGAAATTTAAGGGCACTGTGAGAGGACAGAACAATTCTGCCTGTGAGGGGCCCAACATGTTTAGCTAGGTACTGCCACAAGGAGCCACCTGGCACAATCCAAGCCTTTTGACATCAGCCCTTGAAGACATCAGCTCAGTCAAGATGGGACCACATCCTGCTGCCACACACTTTTTCACAGAAACCAAGAAAAAAAAAAAAAAAAAAAAACCTATAACAATCATCTAAATTTGGTATTAAAGAGACATCCTTTGGCCTAATAATAAATATATTCTAAGGGCCAGCGAAATAGCTCAGTGAAATAAGCACCTGCTTTGGTAAAATCAGGGACCACAGTTTGATCCCTGATCCTCCATGCAGTGCCACTGCTGCCCCTGGGGCACGCTGAACCTGTGAATGAGTCTGGGTGTGCTGATGCATGCCTGTAATCCCAGTGCCAAAACTTACCTTAAAAGCAAAACAAAACAAGGAGCACCTTATGTCTAAGAAAAGATATGGAGGAAAGATTTTTTTTTTTTTTTTTTTTGTGGGACCGGGGTTCAAACTCACGACCTTGCACTTGCCCAGCAGGCACTTGTGCCTCGGAGCTATCTCCCCAGCTCCCTGGAGGCAAGACATTAATGCTCTGCTCTGAAGGTGGGTAAGAGACCTCAACAGATTAGGAGGCAAATTCTCATCCCCAGTCCTACCTCAATGTCTGGCAGCGACTGAAATGCAAAAGAGTGTGCTTGCTCACCAGGCTGCAGGGGATCCAGCAGCTAGAAAAAGATGAAACACCAGGTAATCGATAGCAAAGAAAGTGTGAGAT